>JAVQJD010044426.1:0-17605 GCA_036023655.1 Nannoperca australis
GTGTTTATATTATGGGGAAAACCCCTATTTTAAAACATATTCTCAGATGACTAAATATTCCACTATGGATATGGACATAATACCAGTACAGGAACAAATTTGTATACATATACTGAACTCTGTATCTTAGTATTGTGCTAAAAACCTTTCTTTATATTGTAGATTATTATGAATATGTTCCATTTATATCCCATCTGTTGTATTTATATGTCTCTTTGACTGTGAGAGAGCAAGACAGACTTGTGAACTCTCACCTTGGGGCAGGAGTACATCAACAAGCCATTCAGCGTGGTCTCTGAAAAGGTCAAAGAAATCTATAAACAATGCTTGATTTAACAAACTGCTCTTCAGAGCCTAAATGCAATTTTGCCTAGCATCTAAACAGCAGTCCCAACTTCCTCACCAAACTGGAACACAAAACATCTTCCCTCAGTATCAAAAAATTATGCAATTATAACATTCTACACACTGAAGAGAAGAGAAACAAGTGGCTGTTTTGTTTTGCGATGATGATCTCATTAGCAGCGTAGGGAATTATGTAACCATGGTGATGTATTTCCCCTGGGTTAAAGTGAGGAATAACGAGGCAGGCGGTATGTTTGAAATGACATCTTATTGAAGGAGTAGGAGAATCCGGAGGATGGAGAGAAGAGGTGAAACAGATGCATACCCTGCTATCCTTTGGCTGCACTCCTCGCATATATAAAGAGGAGGGGGCTTGTCTCCCAGGGCAACAGAAAGAGTAGGATCTATACACATCTGCAAAGTAAGACAGGTAGCGTTAGAATATAGATGTGGTCTTTTAAAGGTGAACGTACTGATATTTGGATGTTTTAGTTTTATGCAAACAAGGGGGAAAGAAACCATTTCTGTTCATTTAGGTACAAAAATTAATCTGGATGGGGAGAGAGACTGAACATTATGTTTTAGTTTTCATAAAGTTACAAAAAGCTATGGAATTGGTATAAACGTATTTTACCATTTACCTTTAATAACCAAAAGTACACAAATAGTTTAAGATGGTGTACTCCAATTTGCATTTTTTTTGACACATTACTGCAGATCTGTTTTGGGTTAAGATAATAAATAAAGTGAAGGTGGGAGTTGCTATAGAACAGTGACAAAAGTTCAACCACTAAAGACCCTCCCCCACTCTGCCAAAAGGTTTAGACTACCTTCTCCTCAGTAAAAAGAAAAAGTAACCTAACCATCCTCTTTTCTGAACCCCCTGGTTCTCTAATATGTTGTGTGCAGTCCCTGAGAATAGCATGTCATACACTTCATTTACTATGGCTAAGATTTTCCATTTGTCCCTCTCACATAGCTCTCTAAGGGTAGTATATCATGTTCTTGCTCAGGAAATCATGTGACACCCACCCTTGTCTCCCCACGCCTTTGTGTGGATGGCTGCGTGCATATGCTACACTCTGTTCTCTTGCAACCTGTGCCTGGCCCTGTGCTAAACCTCAGTGCTCATGGCCTCAATGTTCAGACGGTATGCACTGTAATTTACTGTGATCACTTGATGCCACCCTATCCTCAAGGGCTGCGCGGGGTCGCCGCTTCCAATTAAGCACCCCTCCCCCCCCGTACCCCCTCCCAACTCCTGGTAATTGAAATCCAGCCCCTGTCGGTGCCCCTGTTCCTACTCTATTTGTCAGTTCTGAGCGCAGTTGAGTAAAGGCAGGCAGAGCTCATAAAGCAGAGCAGCAGCAGCAGCAGAGACTGGTATAAAGTAGCATTGAAGCTAATATCATTACACCACTCACACAGTTGCCCGGGCATGCACTGATTTATTTACCGAGGCGCTCACAAAAGCAAACATTCCGACACGCACGGATGGCAATCTGGCACATGCCCCATGCATCGCAAGTTCTCAAGGGAAGCAGCTTTTGAATTCAGAGTGCACTGCTAATCTATCCTCTTACAGTAACAAGGCATTGTAGGCGTAAAGGGATGAGGGATCTTTTTTATGCATTCAACACCCATAAATGAACCAGTGGTGTAAGACGTCGTGTCGAAAGCTTATTTAATATATTTTCCAAGACTGAAGTCACCTTGACAGCCGGTTTATTGATGGCATTGTGGCACTCGATATGTTGACAGTGAATGGGGTTCCAGGCTGATTCAGGAAATTGAAGAGAGACAGAAAATTGGCAGAAGGGGAGGAGAAAATGAGAAAATGGAGGATAGGTTAGACCTTTAGTCAGTTCAAGGACTGATAATGCAGTGGATGTGACATTAAGAGAATCTGACCTGTGTACTGCAGCCCCCTGTATTCACTGATGGCTCCTGGTGGCTTCAGGTTGGGCCAGTAATGAAACAGCATCTGCACAGCTGGAGGCTTTACTTGGGACGGGCCATATGATATGACATAAAGAAGGTCCTGCACATAGAATCAATATCAACAGTAATTAAAAAGTGCAATGATATTAAAATACATTTGCATAAGAATGAATGAAGTTTTTGGAGGTTTTCATTTCAACATGCCTTATATACATTTTGTAAAGACTAAATGTGGCCTGATGTCCACTGTGCAATATTTTTTAAATATTGAGCACCCTATATATTAAAAAAATAGGCAGTTATTAGATGAAATACCCACTCTAATGTCGCTAGCACAAGGAGACCATTAGCTTAGCTTGACATAAAGATTTAAAGCAGGGGGAACCAGCTAGCCTGAAAAAACAAGTACATTTTAGTTTTTTAAACAAACAAGATGTAACATGACAGTTAGTGAGAATGCCTTTACTTTTGAACAGAGCCAGGATAGCTGTTCCCCATCTTTCTAGTCTTTATACTCAGCTAAGCTAGTCTTCTGGCTCTAACTATTTAGCACACAGACGGTAGATTTGCATCAGCAAGAAAGCTCACAAGTATTTTCCCAAACTATTCAAACTATTTAAAAAGGATTCAAGAGAGCAACAAAGTATTGTATAGAGAATTTTTACTTTTAGGCCAGACAGTGTGTGGTTCCAACCAACCAAGTGAAACCTGAATGTCTGCTTTTGTTCCAGAAGAAAACCTCATTCCAAATCCCATTGACATTTGTAAGTACACTAATACTTACAAGCAAGATTTGTTCAAAACTGAATTTACAGTCACTATGACATAAATTTACCCAATTGTAGTTGTGCTTACTGGGGGGTGGAAACTCTACTGAAGAACAGGCTTTGTTTTTTCAGGAACAAATGCTGAATGAGAAACTGCACTGAGTTACAGGAGCTAGTGGAGCAGAGGCTAGCCAATGTTCTTTACACAAATGACCTTATAGCTGCATTTTGTTTTTAGAGAAGTACCTTCCACACTTCCTGTTTGTGCTTCATTAGACACTCCAACAATTGACAGTGATATACTAGAAAGAAGCAGAGAGAACCATCATTATACAGCGTTACAGTGGGGGGTATATTTGCATGCAAGCTTTAAAAGCAGCCATTACGATGGTTTTACCTGGATTTGAGGTGTACTGCATTGCAATCATGAGCATAGAGGAGGCAGACAGATTGACATAGGCCGGGACTCCCCCCTCCCTCCGAGTGGAGCCCACTACAGACGAGCAAGAAAGAGAAAGGATGATAATCACTTAAAATATCACTTTCATGCTCTGTTTAAGATGGTAGTATAGATTGTAGCACTTGTTTATGAGATTCAGAGTATTTTGGTGTTGGTGTTAAATTGTATTTCCTAATAGCCTAATAAGACTTAAATGCATAACATTTTGTTTAATTTTATGAATCCCCATTACAGTTTCATCATGACAGAATGATGATAGGTCACACTCACATATTGCCATGGGGAGGAAAGAGGTGCTGAGGTACTCAATGATGTCTTTGTGAAGGAAAGGGGGAAATGTGGCTAAAGTGGAGATCATAGTATAGGGCAAAGTGCTGAGAATATCATCACTGAGAAAGGGCAGGAGGCAAGTTGTTGTGTAAAATATGGACTGTCCCAGATCTGATGAAAGAGGGAAAAGGCAAAAAAAAAAAAAAGACAAAGAGAGATACACAAACACTCATTCAATTTACAGTACATACAGTATTCACATACTGTATGCAGCCACAGATGTCAAAGTTACATGACATTTCAGTAATTTAACAGTAAAACAGTGAAAAAAGACAACATTTTAAATAAGAACTTCAGTTGAGGGCGTTCAGCTTTCTTTAAAAGCCACTCAAGTAAAGTTTGCCCTCAGGAAATATAGAGCATTCTAGCCAAGATGGGTTTTCATGCTTTTGAGCTTTTTTTAACAATGGTAAAATATTCATGAAAAACAAGAGCACTGACTGTGATGCAGCCTTGGGCCCGTGAACAATAATGTGGAAATAAATCATTCTCAGGTGTATTGTAAATTACTTAAAAAAAATAAAACATTACATTTGCCTATGTGTGTTTTCAATTTAGCTTAATATATTTTCACATGACAACAGAAGTAAAACATTTCTCCCACTTTACATAACAAACATGCAGCCAAATATGATACACGGAAGAGAAGGCCTATGTCTGGTGTATCCAATGGCTTATGAACGATTAAGTTGACAGGATCCAGCGTGCTCCCAATCACCCCATGCATCCCTCAAGATCCTCAGCAGGACTTCTCTCCTCCAGTTACAAAAGAGGCCAAAAAAGCAGCAGTGGCTTCATGCAGGCCAGGCGGCTCTGGGATGATGATGACAAACAGTGGTGCACTGGGCCTTGACTCACCATGCTGACCGTGCTGCAGCAGGGGCACCAGGTCAAGCAGGGTCACGAGGGTCACATAGAGGCCCTGATAGTCCAGAGAGGGGTACTCTGAGAGCTGAGCGTCCCGACTCTGCTGCCCCTGCCCCCCGCGGTCTGACGGGGCATCGCGCAGAACGCTGTAAAGGAGGGAGCGAGTAACTGTAGGGTTGATGGAACTGACTTGTGGTCTTAGAGATGGGGTGAGTGGGAATGGCACAGGAAAAAGACACATGGTCATGGGCACGGCCAAATTGGAAGCTTCCTGGTTCTCCTTCCTGCCTGTGCGGGACAGAATGCTGCTCCGGGGCGGGAGGGGAGGGGAGGGAGGGTAGGGGAAGGGAACAAGGGAAAAAAAGAGACAACAAAGACACAAAAAAACAGCACATTACATTGAAATGGCACTACAGAGACAGCGTAAATAGAAAAAAACAAACCCAGATAAACCCCACATAGGATGCAGTGTCTCACTATTTGACTGTATCACTGAAGGCATGGGCAATTTTTCCCTGCTTTGTCTGTTCAGAGTGACTTTAATTCAATTTATCTCATTTTGTCTATCTTTGCACTTGGAAAACAAAAAAAACATGAGCACAAACTGCAATGATCACTGCATCTCATGCGTATCTGGTGACAAGGAGCAAAAATATAAAAAATGGCATGTTTTCAGTGGCAACCCCATACTTCTCCAAAAAGGCACAGTGCAAATGACTGTCCCTCGATGGCTGCCATCTTCCAATCAGCAAGGTCAGAGGCTACCATTCGAAAAGGCCAATGAGCCGTGGAATTAAAGAAATAAAAGAAAATTTCCTTGTCTTTAGTGGGGCTGTCAAGGATGGGAGTGACACCAAATTGGTTCGGGAAAATACAGAGGTGACACTTTTGAAACATGCTTCAGCCAGTAATAAACATGTGTGTGAGGTTAGATCAAGTGCTCCTAGGTCACAGCACATGTTTATTGCACCAGAGAAATAATGTCCGTATGCATACGTTATGATACTGTATCAGTATCATCAGGAGAAATAATGAGATCCAACAGGCATATGGATTCAGGTTTCTAAAATAAATGTAACAACTAATCTACGGTAGAGGAGAAACTATAATGACAAAGGAATAGGTTGTATCAGGGGGAGATGACTGGTAGCATTATGTTTGTGAGCTAATGCAGGATGGACAATTGTGTTTGCTGTCCCCTGGGGAAGGTGGTGGACATATTCAATTTTAAGGGAGGGAAAAACAAAAGCAAAAACTAGTTGGGTTGAGTGTGGAACGTCTAGGGTGGAGGAGGGGGGAGGGGGGGCCAGAGAGCATTGCTCTTTTTACTGCACATTATTAAAGAGCTAAGCTGTTCTATCAGGCAAATGAATGGGATTTATCATGAGAGCCCAGATTATAAATGCTGATGTACTGTTTTTTTATTTTATTTTGAAAGGTCACTCAAAAAGTAGAGTTACAGCATTCTCGGCAAGTGAGAAAGGGGATTTCGTTAAGATTGTTAAACATATCATTATATGCATAATGTTGAGCTTACAGCTTAACAGTGTATACTGTCAACAGCAGAATGTAACATTTTCTGACTTATCCCCTCAAAGTTATACTCTGTAAGATTTTAGTCAGTGTAGTTTCATTCATAAAAGCTGCGTTATTATACAGCATAAACTCACGTAGGACTAATTCACAACAACAGACTGTATCTCAGAGTATGACTTTTTCACTGCCCATTTCTCATATAGAAAAACATCATTATTTTGAACAATGAACATAGACATTAACAGACACACTTACACACACACACACACACACACACACACACACACACATTGAACATATACACACATAGACACACATACATACGTACAAACGACACACAAAATCACAAACATATACGACACATAAAACACATGTAGAAATGCACTGATACAGACACATGACATACATTGACTGTCAAACCCTGCACTGTCAATACAAAATCATTGACTGTGTGTGTAGCAGTAATCCAAAGCACAATCAGAGCCCCTCAATTAACAGATTTTCAGGTGTATGATGTAGAACTAAAACTGTGCTACATCCAAAATAATGTCTAAACAACTGTAGATATGATTTCTGCTCCCTACAGTCATTTCTATGAGTGATACAGTTTGGCAGGAAGTCAGCACGGCTCACTGATGCAGAGAGCTCAGTCTGACTTGGAGGAATATGACAAAGCTAGGCCTCATCTTTAAAGAGGCATCTAAAATTGTCAGTAAATAGAAAAGGTAACCATTCTTTATTTTCTGTTCTACATCTGACCTGTGCTGAACCTAAAATTGGTGTGTGAATCATTAACCACCTCCTTTGGCCATTCCAGTGTTTTTTTCCAGGAACATGACACATGCCTGCTCCGCGTTTCAAGGCTCACTACTCCCACTTTCTCACTCTCTCTCTCGCTCTATTATTTTCTCTCACTTTCTTCACCCTGAGCTTCACAAGGCACAGGTGTAAAGATAATCCTGGAGTCCCTGCTGAGGAAACCAGACCCCTCTAATGATGGGGGGGACTTATTTGCTCTGCATATCTGAGTCTAAGAGGCTCTGCTTTGGGAAAATACCAAGCAACTGTTAAAAGTGGCGTCATAGCGAGTGATTCCTTTGGTACTTAAAATGACACTGCCCCTCCGAGACAAGCTCGTCACATGAGTTTACACAGATTCCCAGAGTTGCAGCCCCTGTCATGCTCCATCTGTGCCAAAGACATATGAGAGGCCATGTTTAAAACTGCTGCTGGTGCTGGACAGTCCTTCTGCAAATCACAGGCTATCCTCAGCAGAGGAATAATCCTTATGGGCTGAGGAATAAAGTGTAGAATTGAGGCTGACTGCCAATCTGAAATAGATTGCACCCTAAGCTGATAATAATGATAAAAGTGGGGCATACACATTCTGCCTCCAGTAATCCCACCCTTTTTCCAAATTAGCTGATAAGTTAGGACAGCATCACTATTTTCTGTGAAGCCAGCGGGCAGTAGGTCTAAACCACACGTATGACATACAGAAATATCCTGTCCTTACTGTGTATTTTCATATAAAAATCAGTTCCAGCAGGGAACAAAAAAAGGGGGGAAAGACACATCCTGAAATAAGATGTATCCAAAATGGCTGCCTACTTGACCTGTGTTGGAGGAGGAAATAACATGCTGTTCCTTCCTTTGGCTTTCACAACACCCAGGGGAACCGGCTGACCCTGCAACTGCAGAGCAGGAGGAGCTGCCCTCTCCGCCGGCCCCTCTGGGAAGGACACAACAGGCAGCCCAAGGGAAGCGTTCATCTAGCAGCCGACCACTGAATCAATAAACATCACTGAGCCGTCTATGTCTGCTGCTCCTTTAATACAACACCATAACTCCACAGGAAATCTTCTACGGTCTCTATCTTCTTCTATCTTTCAAAGCAGGGCAGGCAAGGCAATAGACAGAGTTGGCCACTTCCCAAACTTCCTTACTAAATTCATATTAGCCATTTAATGGTGTCATTGCCATGCCTTTCAGAAAGTGTGTCACAACAACCTACTGTAATCTTCTCTGATCATGAAGGAAGCTAAACATCAAACATTATACTGTCTGTTACTTCACCTGTTGGCTCCAGAGCAGGGTACTTACCTGAGCAGGGTTTGGGAAAAGTATTTCAGTGTGTTTGCAATGTCTGTTCCGGAGGGCACAGGGTAAATATTGTGTTGCACACGGTTGTGATACTCTTGCAAGTATCGTATCTTAGAGGCAACTAGACAAAATAAAGAGCAGAGCAACAAGCAAATCAACACTAGTGAGACTATCGTGGAGAGTCAAAAATATTAATCTGAGTACAAAGATGAGGCAAAGGGTTGAACATGCACGAAGCTGCTCTGTTGTTGTAACTTGGCTAAGATTCACATTGGACAGTGTGTAACACTGGATGCTCTAATTATCAAGTCAAACAATGAGCCTGTGTTCCCATGGCTTTCTGGTCTTCACCAGGTGACCTTTTTGGTAACAGCAGCGAGGTCACAGGAAGCCCTAGAGGAGGCAGTGAACTATTGCTTACAGAAACAAGCTCATGTACAAAAGGTTTCCAGTTCAAGTCCCAAGACAAGCTGGGAAAATGTGAACACGAGAGAGGACATACTCATCCCTTAACAGATTAAACTGGCGGACATTTCACCACGCACAAGAGATATATAAGTTCAAATAAGTTGGAAGCGGGTGATCGCTGACCCATTTTCTGTGACTTTGGGCAGTTGTGTTTAGCTTCCTCCCTGACCTGTAAATGACAAACCCCAAAATAAAAACAACAGCTGCAGGCTTTGAGCATGTGTGTGCTGCAATACACAGTGCAACACACATGCTTCTCTCTACTCAAATCTAAACATCTTGAGTGACAAATTATTATATTTAAAAAAACTTTTTTATTCCTTAACATCCTCATAAATTAAAAATAAATATAGAGATAACCGCTGCTAATGTGTCGTTTAACAGTAGAAGCCTAATTACATATGCATGGTTAATCTTTTTCCTCATATTAGCCTGTTTAAATCTTCCAGGCTAAGATTTAAAAGCAACACGCAACTTTTGGTCAGTTGACATTGAAGCCCCAAACACAAAGTCTGACCCCATATTTGATGTCGTTTATATTCTTAAAGTGAGCAATATCTGATTGAACGTGTGCAGAGCTCATTCAGTAATATGAAAGAATCTGAAGAAAGAGGCTGTTTTCCACCTGTTTAAAAGCCATCGCAGGAAATGAACAACAGCCTCCAGGACGGTGTGATCAATCCACAGTATTGATCAGTCTAATGCCACCATATTGTTCAGTAAAGAATCTGCCAAGTCGACCTTGAGACCAGCAGCACGCCTCGCTTGTCGCACGCACCTCATTCAGTCACGTCAATCAAAAACAAAATAAACGCACAACGTGAGCGCGATCTGGGCGTGAAATTGTTTTTTTTTTTTTTCATTAACATGCCGAGAAATACATGAATATACACAGAGAGGCTTCCTGTGTGCTCGGAGCCCTCCAGCCATCCTCTGCAGTGAGAGGACGTGTTGCAACCTGCCATGGCAACCGCGGTTTCATCACCAAGGACAGCTCCCCTCATTCGCTTTCATGGTTAAAACAAAAATCACATTTCCAGTTTCCAAACCCCCATGACAAGACAGGAGAAAAACGCACACACACAGCCGTACTTACACTGCTCTGCCTTCGTAGACATTTCGCAGACACTTGGGGAAACATAAAACCCAGGGTGTCAATTGTTTTAGTGTTTTTTTTTCCTCCCCGGCGTTGTGTTTCCCTCAGTCGTGAAAAAGTGAATATACCCCCCTTGCAGCCCAGGCTCGGCTTGATTGTACCACTCTGCGCGATGGATTCATACACTGTGGCTGTTTAGCGGTGGCGCGGTCGTTTCCGTGAGCTTTTAGCGGAATTAAAACGAAGACCCATTTTGTGAGGCAATTTTTTTTTTTAGGAATTTGATTCTTTCACGGCGGAGAAGAGTGTTGATATACATCTGCCACAGCATACCTTTCCAAATGGACTGATCCGGTTTTGACAAATTGTCATTCAAGAATTCCGACAACCGTATCAGCCCACTTTGAAGTGATTATTGGAGGGAAATACCAGGGACCTAAGTGTATTTGCCTAAATTTTCCTGCGTATTAGTGTATCTTTGCTGCATATAAAAGGATAAACACGCAACAGATGGTTGTCACGTTGTCACTGGAGGAAAATTATATCTTAATATATAGATTTGACATTTTTTATTTTTCCTGTGTTTGTGATTGACAATATTTCTTATTTTGGTAAGAAGCAGTCAGGTCTGTAATTAGACTAATATTTATTCCCCATTATTACCTGAAGGCATTGAAGAGTAAATTATTTTGAAGTCACCTATTTTTTATCTATGAATGTACTTGTGAACTGTGACAAATGCAGCACTTCTTTAAATTAGGTTATGAATCATTTTCTAGGAGCAAAGTGAAACTGAAAAATAACCAGACTGCAGGCTCTGAAGCACTGGCAGACCCTTCCCATTATAATTTGTATAGTTTGTGTATCACAATAGTCCGCACCTGGAATAACCCCTATGCTTGTTACTACTGTCTATACTATTCCACTTCCTCTAAGAAGTGTGCTGAGGTTATTGAACTAAGTAATCAGACCATATGTATATATATATATGTGTGTGTGTGTGTGTGTGTGTGTGTGTGTGTGTGTAAATGGTCTG
Source organism: Nannoperca australis (assembly GCA_036023655.1). Classification (NCBI taxonomy): domain Eukaryota; kingdom Metazoa; phylum Chordata; class Actinopteri; order Centrarchiformes; family Percichthyidae; genus Nannoperca; species Nannoperca australis. The sequence goes on from JAVQJD010044426.1 coordinate 10,950, forward strand.
ATATATATATATATATATATAAGTAATCAGACCATATATGTACAGTATAAGTCAATTTGTTGACTGGTCTGATTACTTTAAAGTTTGATAACGTCTTAATTTTATGTATCCCATGTCTTAAACATAAAAAATGTAAACATACCACAGCAGATATCATGTCAAAGTCTTTATAGAAACATCAATTTTTTCATTATCAAGTTTTACTTAGCATTTTACGTATTGGAAAGATCTCTGCACAACAATAACAGTGCAGGGGTGTCTTCTTGCAGAAGTCAGGGTTGTGGAGGTGATCTCTGCCGGTATTCTGGGATGTGATGCAGGATCCATCCAGCCGGACCCAAGAGAGTCACACCAAACACACATATGGCTATGACACATTGCTGTAAGAAAGTTCATAAGAGCATACACTTAAATGCTTGAATAATAGACACTATGTTGTTTGGAACAGAAATGAAAATCTGCATGAAGGATGATACTTAGTGCACATTTTAAGGCACCGTGTTATAGCTCCCAAACCTCTTCTGTCATCAGTTACAGGTTGGAAGGAGAAGATTGAACACCTGTGTCCACAACAGAGGGTTCCGATCTCAGTGACTCATCCAATGATATAACAGCAGCCCCCATTTATAGCTACCTACCATGATATTCCCTGTGTCCCTCTGCACTTTGATATTTCTAACCTGAGCCAGGCTTTGCAAAAGCCCCTGTGCATTTCCCTGAGGACAGATCAACAGATTTATAGTGGCATAAACACCGGCCGCTATGTTGCCGTTCCATCCTGGGATCCCTTTACAGAGGCCAGAGCTTCAAACTGACTTATGGATAAGAAATTAATAAAACATCTCCCCCACTCTGCAGGCTAGGGAACACAGTATGCTTGAATTCCTTGCATTCTCAGATACCGACTCCCCAAAACTGACATTGTTGCGCTGTTTGTATTATTTGTATGCCAACGTGGTCTTTCAAATTGTATTAATTGTAGTTTAGCACCCAGTTAGTACATAAATATTACTACAGTCCCTAACGTTGTAGATACAGTCAAACAACCTGGGATGTCTGTCCATTCAACTTCTACTAAACAACTACTAACAAAGATATTCAGTCCATACCACTGGCCCGATCTTTTCCTTTGGCGGCTTGCTATAGATGGTTGACCTGGGATTTTGCTGAAACCTGGACCGGGTCAGTGTGCGTCCCCTAAAGACAGAGAACATCTTTCTGCTCACACAGTCTCTCTCCGCTACTGTATGGAAATGTTTCTGTGTAAATATCGCCTCACATCCTGTGAGATACTAATGATCACTACATTCATCTAATTCCCATCACTGTTCCTGGGAGGAGTTACTTCCATGGGCCAAAGACACATATGTGAACATACTGACCAAGTTCTCATCAGGATAAGAAATCTGGCATCCTATGCAAGACTGCAGGTTGTAATTTACTGAATATAAAATAACTCTTGTCACAAAATAGTGATTCTACATTACAATGAACTTTCAATCTCAATTTTTTTTTTTTTAGCTCGAGTAGTACTTATGTTAGTTAATAGCAACTTACTGAGCCAACATTTCTTCAAAACGAAAAACTTCTTTTTTTTTTAAATCTACAGTTAATGCAATCCAAGTACTTAACAGTGGTGGAAGAAGTAAAAGTAGCAATACCACAGAATAGAAATACTCTGTTAGCCTGATGTATGCTGCAGACCTGTGTAGGAAATGATTGAGTAGAAAAACTGTAGATTTTTTACTGGGGAAAAAATGATGCGATGCATTCCTGATAAAACTATTTTTTAGGTAGTTAGCATCAAACCCAATCATTAGCTAAAAGAATTAAAAAGCAAATTATTAACTCCTTTATTACTCAATTCCCTGAATTGTGGCACTTTATACTCATACTTCCCTTTCTTTGCCTGGTTAGGGGAGAGTCTGCTTGAATAAACCTAAAATAAAAAGTGCTTAAGATACTTAATTATTGGTGTGAAAGCACATGAGCATAAACAACAGTCATGGCTTGACTTTTGTCTGATAGGAGTCACATTCAGGTGTTTTTCCCTACTTATAAAATGTCATTCCACTTTTATGTCATGTCAGTTCACAGAGGGTTTTTAATGTATACAATTCTGGGAATCTGTTAATAGCAAAACTGCATAATTGACCCTGGAGCCCAAAGACTATGATAATGTCGAAAGGCTATACTACATGCCAAAGACGTTTCAGCCTACATTAGATGTATTGTGTCGCCCTCAACAGGAGGCCAAATGAACTTAAATCAAATGAAACGAAACCAAACTATTAGCCCTAGAACCTTTACAAATAAAATAACTAATTAAAATAATGATCTTGATAACAATTTCTTGTGTAGCTTCATTGAGAAATTCTCATATCGTATCATAGTTCGTTAACATTTAATAGGCCTACCAATTTAAACAGTGTAGTGGTACATAGATTAGATGGTTTTAAGCTTTAAGATACATTTCCATCGCCTAAATTCCTGGCATAGCCTCCATCACACGTAGACAGACCAGATGAAAGAGATAGAAGTAAAAAAAAAAAAAAAAAATTAAGATGTTTCATTGGGGAATAATGTGTAGGCTATTTTTATTAAACTATACTTAACTTTCAGCCATAATAGTTCACTATCGTACGTAGCCGACTATAGGGCCTATACTTAGACCTCTTCAAAATTACTGACATTGTCATCTAAAGAGAAAACGTAAAGGAAGGTCGAAGAGATCTTCTTAACAAGTACGTACACATAAACCCCACTGCCGGAAACAAACCGCTAGAGGGCGGTCGTAAACGTGTTATTGCACAAATTGGTTGGAGTACACGGGCCTCGGGTCTGCGTACAGAGCTGAGAACCTGTCAAGCTCCCCAAGTACAGGACACAATGGTATTTACTTTCAAACTAAAAGCGCGAAGAGACGGAAGGCACGCTTATCTCATTTAAATGACGGGTATTGTCAGGATTTTACAACAGCCCTTTGTTTATATGATTTTGGACTAAAACGGATTTAGGACAGATATTTCATTGCACAGTGCAGAATGTTAATATCCTATGGCTTTATTTTGAAAGTTACAACCGGAAGCGTTGTTTCTTATACTGGCTAGCTTGAAACGGGTTTCGTTGGGATAGGCCATAACAACCACCCAACAAGGCGTTGTGCTACTATGGGGAAATACAGAACCGAACCGGGAATTAAAATGGTTTAGGTTTAGTTTTTAGTCGAGCTGGAAATTCGCAGGAAAGTCGAAGCAACTGGAAACGATCGCATATTAAGGATCAAATGTGGACGTTGACGTCGAGCCGTGCGTAATGAGCAGAGTTGGAAAAAGAAGGTGTTGAGCTGCATTTTTTCTCTTTATGCCAGAGACAACTTGGGTCGGAGTACTGCTTAAACTACGAGGCGATACGAAGGAAAAATATGCCCCCGAAGCTCTCCACTTTCTGGTAAATGCTTTTGAACGCTCGCTTTTGAACAGCTGCATCGCATCCTGCTCGAAGTAAATAGCTGTTTCCGAGGGGTAAAGTCAAAGCGACACAGCAGAGATAGCTTACCCTAGCCTCTTAGGAAATGCTACTAATTACAGGGCTGTGGTTTACTCCTCTTGCTAGTCTGTCGCGAAACATTTGGAGTCTAACTCACTTCCCATTTTTATCCGCTGAGACAAACAACCCACTTGTTTTCTTTTTTCTCTTACACGCACTTTTAACCAAGGCTTCCTCTGAGCAGCGATAGCCCACCAGTAGCCCAACGAGCAACAATAGCTCCGCGTTAACGTAAGGCTAACAAAGCCATTGCAAATGATTGATTTCTTTATGCACGGGTCGCAGATGGGAACACTTATTACGTTTTTGTGAGGCTGGATCGATAGAAAAGTTTGGGATGAAAGAGCATTTTCACTTTGCGCATCAACCTACATGTTGCTGTTTATTGCCTCTGTGTCAGATAGTTGTTGATAGGATGTACTATGGCAACAATGTGGCCTGTCATCTATTGCAATCTATAGCCTGCGTGTGGATTTTTGGTGTATTAAAGTCATATACTAATTTCCAGGAGTCAAATAATATCCAGTTTACATGTAGAGGTCAGTAATTGTTGAGATTAGCACGTATCCTTTTTGCAATTTATAGGTATCCTTTCTTGGTAAAATCTTTACCATACTAAGGGTTTTTCTGTAACAATGTATATAATATTTGTTGGTGTCGACATCTGTGTAAGTGGTGACGAGTCATATGCACACTGTGATAATCCTCTGGTAATCTCACTGAAATTCTGGGTAGACTCAGCATTCTGCACACCCTGCCTTCCTCTCGAAGTGCGTGAGAGTCCTTCTGTCTTGTCATTTGGAAAAGGTGCATTCAACGTGCTCTTCAGCATTTAGGTTTGTCATTTTACCAGGTTAAGTATTCGTGTCAGTGCTCCGGGGCCTTTATAATGACATGTAATTATTGGTGCTACATGCTCAGAACTCTATGACTGGCATGACAGGCCGTGAGCTTGCAAGTACTTGCCACAGAGTAACTGAATTAGCCGGACTTTGGCCTGAGTCCTGTTTACCGTGGCCAGTTGGATGGAGAACTCAACAAGCACTGACAACTCACTTGAAATAAGCACTTATTGTTTCCTGGGCTGCCATTCATTCTCTGGAGATTGACTGACTGCCAGGCTGTGTTTGTATAGTCGTTAGTGTGTGCACAACATTTCTTTATTGAAAAAAATGGCCCTGTTCAGTGTTGTTTTGCAAGCTGGCATAGAGCTTATTCATTCATTCATTCATTCATTCATTCATTCATTGTCACTTCAGGTATCATCATGTTTCACCCAAAGGTCTAAAAGAAACAAATATTTTGATGCTTATGAAATATTGTGTGCAACCTTATTGTTTGTGTAGTGTGGCCTCCGGAGCAAAACAAATTGTAATCAACTGACAACATAGTCCCCGAAGTACCAAATTTGCAGCACTACGGTTCATATTGTTGGTTGACACAGGCTAATCCAGAGGCTGCCCACCATGAGTCATCATTGTGGGGACTTTTGTTTCCTCTGTCTGTCGCTGTCATTTCAGCGTGTTGCTTTTTCTAGCCTGTTCTGATTCCTGCAGTTTCCTGTAGCTCTCCTGGCAGTCTTTAATCAGTCGAATAGCCTGATTAACTGTTATAGTGATTGACCTGATTGGCAAAAACACTGCAGAGGTAAGCAGCTTGCTCTTCCACTGAAGTTTGCCTCTCCAGCGATCATTTCAGACATAATATGACATCATTATTATTTTAGAGGGAGTCATTTATTCTGTTTTCTTCCACCTGCGGTCCACATTCCACATGCACATCTTGCTGTGGCGTGTGTGTGTGTGTAGACACATCAATACCGTGGAGGTCACTCTGTTAGAAAGTTCTGGTTTCTGCTCACTGCTGCATTGCTTATTATGACCCTTTTAGAGCGCCTCTGATTGTATCAAATATCCAAAGAGTCAAACCGTCTATAATTACTGTCTGAAGCAGTATTTTTGTTCAGCTTGGTTAGCAAAACACATAATGGCCAACTCTCCCCACAGGTCATTTAAAAGCTTTTGTGACAGCAAAACATTTTTTTTTTTAAAGTTATATCCTTCTAAACTTATCATAACAAGTGATTAGTTGACATCATTCGCTTGTATATTTTATTTTAATTGGGCAAGGCAAGTAATGTATCTGCGTTTCTTCTGGGATCAGTGTGACGGGACTTTGTGAGATAATATCATACCAGCAATGGACTAGTAAAGATTCCCTGTTTGAAGAAATATTATTGAAGAGCTGTGTATTTTAGAGCCTTGACACATATAGAGACTTTTGCAGCTTCTGTGTAATTTTAGACAGCAAAGTGTTTGGGAGGATATATTTCAATGTTTCTTCAGTTGCTGCCCTTTCATTCAGGCCTGGATGTGAGACTGGCACAGTGATTGCTCCTCTTCAGAAGATTAGGCCCCGTGTCATTGAGCTTAACAAAGATTACCATCATAAATTGGTGATTTCATCATTTCGTTCATAGGATTCACAGTGGGACCAGTGGAGAACTCCTCACTTGGGTTTCTTTCTATTCATAAACAATATAAGTTATATAATTACCAGAAATGTCCCAACCATCTGCTAGACTGCAGCAAGTAATTTTTCGCGTCACTTTTGATCGTCTTGTCATGCCGTGGAAGCTTAATTGCCCCTGTCACTTTGATTCAAAATGTTGGCAGTGTGTTTGGTTAGCAGATCTTTGATTAAGTGGAATGACCTCTAAACAACAAGACTGAAACAATAAGAACGTTCTGCTGAAATTTGGGGTTGCTGACAGTAAAGGAAACCCAGATACCTACCGCTTCCCTTTTCTCTAGCCATGATGAGGAATTCCACATAAATGATTGATAAAGGGCCTTGACTGTCATTTGAATAATGCATTGGTCCTGTTCTTGTGCCAAGCATTTTTGTATGGTAATGTTCTGAGGGAGGCTGGGGCTCTTTCTCTTAAACTTTCGCAAGTGGCTGATTTTTAATTAAATAAAATGATCCAAATGACTGAGACAAGGTGTGTGGGTGTGTGTGTGTGTGTGTGTGTGTGTGTGGGTGTGTGTGTGTGTGTGTGTGTGTGTGGGTGTGTGTGTGTGTGTGAGTGTGTGTGTGGGTGTGGG
>JAVQJD010044427.1:0-31480 GCA_036023655.1 Nannoperca australis
ACCCTCTATTTTCTACTGTTTATTATTCTTTTTTCAATAACTTTATCGAGCATTGTAACTGTATCAAAAAGCAATTTCCCTTCAGGGATTAATAAAGTATTTCTGATTCTGATTCTGAATATTAGGGGGGGAAAGTTATAGATATAAGATAAGTATATATGCTAAAACTAGTTTTAACTAACAATTGTAAAGCAACATTTCTGAGACATGGTCTAGGATAGTGTTACTCATAGTCTGAGTCCTCTGTGTCTCTTTCTGTGTCTTTCAGCTGGCCACTGTGGAATCCCAGAAGGCATTGTGAATGGCCAGGTGATAGGGGAGAACTTCGGTTACCGTGATACGGTCGTGTATCAGTGTCTGCCTGGCTTTCGACTAATAGGCTCATCTGTTCGAATCTGTCTCCAAGACAACCAGTGGTCTGGACAGCTGCCCGTCTGTATATGTAAGAAAAACACACGAGCACACACTGACCTCTGGCTAAAAATTCACCTTTAACTAACAAATCAACCCAAACTACATATATCTGTCTCCTAGACACCTTTTGGTCTGGACAGATGCCTGTCTTTTCAACAAAATACAAGCACTCACATACTGTTCACACCCACATACAGAATGCATTAGTCCTTAACAAAATACTGTGTTAACATACACCCAGCTATGCACACTAACTCACACTGACAAGCTCTGAAAATGTGAAAATATCTGTGCATCTGTGCAAAGTTTTTTTTGCAGACACATGGTCAAATGGACAGTATGTGGGTTTGTGACACAAATTCCCAAATCTTCTGTCTTCTATCCTGTTCAATGACTTAGGGAAAAAACACATGGGACCAAAGCTAGTCTCTGAGTTGGATATGCATATGCACTCAAATGTTCATGGTATGTTTTGATGCATTACACCAAATAGATACTAAATAGAGAAATTGAAGTCATAGAAAAAATAGAGGAAATTTGAGAATACGGTTTTGAGAAAGTCATCAGCATTTTTATTTTTATTTTGGACATTTTGTTTTGCCTGTGGAGAGGAATCTATATCATTCATCTCATTATACACTTTGGAGGCAAACTAATGATGGGCCTTTTGTTTGACAAATCAAGATATACCATGTGATACAATAAGTGTAAGGTGTTGCAGTGGAATTGGCGTATGCAAAGTAAATCAGCCAAAAGAGGAAAAAGGTCTTGGAAAAGAAAAAAGAAACAACAGAAAATTAATTTTTTGGGTTCGATTATTAATATGGTTTTCCTCGATAATGAAGGAGGAGAGTAGATCAAACAGATGTTTAGCAACTGCCTCAAAATTTGAAAAGAAATACAGTTTACATTGATGGTCATTGACAAGGTAGAGTCAGTTGATAGGGAATAACAAAATCAAGAGTGTAGCCTTGGATGTGATGTGATCCAGCACATCATTAAAAAAACCCCACCTGAAGTCATATCTTTGTTATGATTCAGTGATGACAAAAATAAGAATTCAGGGAAAACAAACTGGAAACTACCCTTTGGGGTTTGTGCAATTGTGTGTGCATTTGTGTGTGTGTGTGTATGTGTTGATGCATGTGTGTGCTATCGAATATATAAAACATTTCATTTCTGTCTTTTAACAATTTACGCTTTCTGGTCACAGTGCAAAATCCAAACAATCAGACAATGTGAGCAGACTCACAACATTAGCTTGAAATGTTGACTTCAAATTACACTTAAAGGCAGGGATCCTTGTCATTGCATACCTACAACATGTGACATTATGTTGCAGAATAAACTTCATGCTGAAAACTAGTTTTAGAAAATGAACAAAGAAACAAGGACCCTCATTTTTTTGTCTTCCCCCAGTATAGTACTCATAACATTATCACACTAAAGATGCACAGTTAAAAGAGGTTTTGTTAAAATTGTTGCAGGATCACCAGAGATGTCATCCGTTTTATTCAAATTATTATTCTTTCTTGTCAAAAACACTACTCACAAAGCAACTCAGTTCAGTTGGAGATTCAGGTGTGATGCTACAGTTAATGTAGCCTCAAGATGCTAGGTTAGATGATTAGCTGCAGCTTTTTCTAAATCCAATAGAGGACCTATTTTTCTGTAAAGTGAAATGTTTGCTTTACATGCTTGATAAGAAACTTGATTAGCTCCTTTTCAATAATACAGACATTTTTGATATAATCAAAAGAATGTTATCCTCAAATATTCAGTAACAACAGTATAGCTAACTGTAGTAGTTTATGAACACCAAGGTCTCCACCAAGGGAGTTTGTCTGGTAGCACTGATAAACCCAGTCAAATTTCATTCAAGGGTGTAAACGTATAAATTAAAAAAGGGAGATCAAATAATTTGGACTAAACTTTTTGCTTATTGAGTAAGACCAGAATAAGGTTTAGATTTTGAGAAATATTCCTTTTTTTTTGTCTTCAGTAGTCCTGAGGTTCTGCAGATTCACACTGGCAGTCTTATATGATGGGCCAGAGAGCCCTTCAGCTAGTATGGTCTGGATGAGATAAATAGCTGGGCATGAGGATAAAGTAGAAGCCTTTGACATGTCCAGGCTACTGTGAAAATCTTCTAAAATTGGTCACTTGCTGTGAGCAGATCTGAATGTTTTTAGGCAGCAACTGGGCACAGTGAAGGTGGTGATGAGTGCCATCTCAAGCCAATTACGGACGCCTTTCCCAAAAGAGTCTGAGCTGGTTTGTTCACTAAAATTAGAACCGTGTTTAAAAGACGGAGGTGGTGAAGTGGTGACGTACTGTCTACATTTCTGGAGTAGAAAGGACATGACAGGGAGTTTATTTCCTCTATGAAATAGTTTTTTACTATGACCTTTAAATAAAAAAGACATTTTCTAAATAGGGACTTTATATCAGATAGTATATTTATGTGTATGTATATGCAATTGGGTATTTCTGCATGCATCTGTGTCTATGTGGTTAGGATAGTGTGTGTATCTGGTGTTTCTGTGCTATGCTGGTTTTATTGAGGTTGTTCATGCAGGAGTTATTGAGGGAAATCATTTTACAGTCAAATTATACTGTAATTATGGAGATGAGAAGCTCTTGTTTAGAGACACAAAATGATGAGACTATGTGTGTATGTATATGTGTGTGTGTGTGTGTGTTACTTCAGGGCATGCTAACGGTGTCAGATAAATTTGTATCTCAGCCAAGCAAACAAGCTTCTGATTCTCCCTGATCAAGTGAAAAAGAGACCATGGCTTCTTCCCTTTCTCTTCCCCTCTTCTCTTATCTTGAACTGTCCTCTACTCTTTTCACCTCAGTTGTTCTTTTCTTGTCTTATCTTGTCTTCTCCTCCTCTAGTGTTGTCTCTTATGCTCTATTCTTTGGTTTTATCCTCTTCACCTAGTCTATATATTTCATATTTTTTGTTAATTTGGTCAAACTCCTCTCCTCTCCTCTCCTCTTCTTCCTGTAAAGCACGACATTTAAAGTGGGAGAGTTTGAGAGGCAGATGAGAGAGCGGCTGTCAGTAACTGTGAACTGTTTCTTTACACAAACATTTAAACACTGGTACCAGAATAATGGGACACAGACAAACTTCAAGTAACAAAAAAAGAAAAAATCTATATATCTATATCTATCTAATAAATATGTATGAATTAGTAGAGGAAGTGCATACTGTAGCTGTTCATATCTGTGCTTCTTGTGGTTTTCCTAGACCGAGAACTAAACGGCCAATGATTTTCATGTCTGCATTAGATCATATCTTTTTTGTGGCTTTCATATCAAGAAGAAATCTTACTGAATTGGATTTTGTAATGTAATGAGAAAATGAGGCAATGGGTTATGAAAAGCCAAAACATTTTCAAAATAGAATTGCATCTAAATCACATCAGTGGTCATCATGCAATAAATTCACTCTCCAAAATGTATCTAAAACAATAATAATAATAAAAATAATAATAATGCTTGCAATGCTCCATATTTGTCTTATTGTATACTTATCATAATCCCCATGAAAGGCTCAAACCCAACAATAAATGTATCCTGCTATGTGTTGCCAGTATAGACAAAGCCAGATGGATATTCTTTGCCATAGATCTGTATTGTTGTCCAAAAACTATTAGAAATGCATCAAAGAACCACACTGTTGCACCGGGTGATTTACAATGAACATGGGCACTTGGTCATTCATTGGTCACACGTGGTCATTTATTCTGACTTGCTTAATTTGCATCAGAAAATGCCCATTTATTTCTGTTTGAACAATAATAGCTTCACTGCCCATTGTTTAAAAAATGAAACCTTATATTTGTGACCTGTTTTTAAAGATTTACAAATTAAGACACGGACTAGTGCCCTGTTCACAAATACAAACTCAAAAGTAGGCTTTCTCTCACTAGCCTGAAGCTTTGCTCACTGTTTAGCACATTATTTACATACGCATCTGTGGTTGGACAGTTACTTTCTCCAGTTGTTACTGCACCAGCACACAACTTAGTCGTTCATTACCTTAGTAGTGCATCATCGTAGCTCATTAAGGTTCTTTTCCCACGATTTTGAAGTGCTTTAAAGTAGCTGAGCTGAAGTAATTGTTAGCTGATAAGAGCTTAGCTGCTAACAGCTGTTCAGTTTCATGAGGGAATCGAAACAAGCGTGATTGTCTGTCAGCGTGTTGTCACTTCTGCACATCACAGGGAATTTGCATAAAGTTGAACCTTTCTCAGCTTCTCCACGCTGAGTCACTGGGACTCTTTTGAGTCTTGGAGCCAGGCTGCTATTTGGAGGTTACATTCATAGTGTAACGGTTATGTGTTGAGTCTCTGTGTAAACTGGGGGGGTAACATGTTGTTGGTTTCTGTCTTTTTTAATATTAATAAAAATATATACAATACAACTTTAAGGAATTCTAATTTGGTATTTGCAATCTCAAGTAGACTGTAATAAAAAAAATCTGTATGCTGCTACATGTATCCATGATCCACACTGTCTTCCCTATAGCGATAAGCTGTGGCCATCCAGGAAGTCCCATATATGGTCGTACGGTGGGAAACGGCTTCAACCTCAACGATGTGGTCAGCTTTGTTTGTAATCGGGGTTATGAAATGGAGGGGCCCGCACGCGCTCAGTGTCAGGCCAACCGCCAGTGGAGCCACCCGCCCCCAACGTGTAAAGGTGGGGAGAAAAGTTAAGTGTATTCACCCCTAACCTTATTTATCCCTAACTTTAATACCACCTCAACTTTTATCTTTATTTACCCTCACTGCCTTTCTCAATAGCACCCATCCTTATTCACCTCTACACTTTTCGTTTCACCTAAATTCTACCTCTAACTTTATTCAACACCTCTGCCATCACAACCCAACAACAGATGTTTACCTATCTACACAGAAAAGACAAATTTCTTTGACAAATAAAAGTCAATCTTTTTCCTTTAATGAAGTTTTGAGGTAGATTTTGTTCTCTCTATCCCGCTAACCCTCTCCTGACTCCAGCCTCATGAATGGAAACTTTGTTTTCAGTGACGCATAAATCTCAAGCCATGATTGTTCTTTAACAACCACAGCAACAAGGGTAGCTTCGCTCACATGAGTTTGTACACAAGCTATCGGCGTTCCGCCCCGTTTACTATATTAAGTGCCAATGAATTATGTAAACCTAAAAAGGCACTGTAATGATAACAAGCCCTTACATTGTATGGGTGCTGGATCCAAGACACAGAAACCTGCCTTCATTATACCATCACATGACATTTACCATATCTTACCTTTTAAACACCAGACCTCAGTTCTCACTTCTTCAACACAACCACCGTATTATCCCCCATATTATTTTATTGTACTGAAAAGGGAGAGGGGGAGAGAAATGACCCTCTCTGGTTCATGCCAAATAACACATGCTTTTTTATCTCTCCTTTTGTGTATTTGTGTGTGTCCGTCTCTGTGTCTCTCTGTGTATAGTGGTCAATTGCTCTGATCCAGGTATCCCAGCCAACTCCATCCGACAGAGCAAAATAGAGCATGGGAACTTTACCTTTGGCACCGTGGTTTTCTACGACTGTAACCCGGGGTATTACCTGTTTGGATCACCTGTACTGACCTGCCAACCTACTGGACAGTGGGACAAACCCCTACCTGAATGTATAGGTTAGTTTGATCCTTGTGGTTCTGTCTTTTTAATCTGACAGTTAACGGGACAGATATCAGTGGAATTGACAATTAACTAAGCCCTTCCTTTCTCCCTTACTTGTTGCAACGCCTGTCAAGCTTTCCATTCTCTTTCCATTCACAATGCAGTTTACAGTTATACAGAATTCTTAGAAATTGATTTTAGATAGAGGATGACAAGAGCAGACTTCTCATTTCCAGCTAATTAAGCTGAGTTAGAATCATGAGTTTGTTGAAAACACTGTCTCCTGCTGACTTTTAATGTGTCTTAAATATGCACTTGATGCTTATATACAGCTGATGATAAAGAAACAGTGCTGTTTCTCTGTTTCAGAGCATGCATTGTTTAATTGCAGTGTAGAGCTTGTAAATTCTAGCATTATAAATATGATAAGGAAAGATTTAAGATCAGACTGCTTAGTTAAATGTTACAAGAGAAAAGTCTTTTAGGATGAGGATCAACCAGACAGAACTGCTCTGTTGTCCAACACAGTACACAGCGGATGTGCAAGTCATGAACAGGGACTTCTTAAAAATGTAATCTGTAAACCTAACAAACTAATGTAGTTAGTTAAGGATGTTTTCCTTGGCCTTGGGAGCAAATTGGCTGTACATGCTAAAGATTGAAGCAGTGTGTCTATTTCCATTCCTGTAATAGTATCCCCATCCCTAATCCTACACATACCTTTTTGTTTCTGAATCTGTGCCTCTAGTTCTTGACAGCGGCCACTGCAGTTCTTCTTGCAAAGCTTTGTTGAGTCAAAACGAGCTGTCTATCCTTTCTTCATCTCTCTGATGTCTCTGGGTCTCTAGTTGTAGACTGTGGTCATCCCGGCTCTCCCCCTAACGGTGTGCTGAGTGGAGATAAGTTTACATTTGGTTCAACGGCTCGATACTCCTGTCTGGGCGGAAGACAGCTGAAAGGAGAATCATCCAGGACTTGTCAGCTCAGTGGGATGTGGAGTGCCCCCATGCCCTTCTGCTCAGGTAACCATTTTAACCTCTGTTGAATATAAAGACTTTTAAGTTCACCCTATCAGAATGAAAGATAAATAGATTGGGCATGTAGATGAAAGGCGAGACATCTGAAACATGTAGACTCAACAGAGTGTGGAACACTTCATGTCTTTAAGTCCTGCAGGCACACTTCCTTAACCCTTTTGCACTCAGTCGAAGGGATAATGGGAGGGATGGATGGACAGACAGAGGTTAGGGTTGGTGCATGAAAAGAGAATATATCACTATCTGTCTGTTAAAAAGGCTGTGGAGCATAGCCTCCTCCTACACCCACATTCACCTCAGCTCTGAACCCTGAACCATGTGCATTTCTGCTCTGGTTATCTAATTTCATCTATTTGTGAACCTCTTTTAGGTGTTATTTCAGAATGTTTAAGGCTTTCATCTTGTGATGACTCTCACAAATTAGTGTTTTTTTTTTACTCCTGAGGGATACTCTGAACTGAAGGATAAGAATAAAGATGGGCAGACTGCGTGTAACACATTTGAATACTACTTCACAGTACCAGTCAAAAGTGTGGACAGTGTCTGTATATGCATATCTCGCCACTTATTGCGCTAGATTATCTCTCCAGACAGAAAGCTTCCTTACCTCCACTATGTATAAACAAATATGTTTAAACAAACCATCTAAGTTATATGGTTCTCAGTAGGCTGACTGGGGGCATGATTATGGCTCTCCAGACTGAGAGGCTCCCAGCTGCCGCTTATATAACAAACTGACTGAAAACACTTTCCAGACGAGTTGACTAAGAATACATTGTTATTTACAGCAATTGCCTGGGGGAGACTCAGGGTGAGGGAGGGTAATAGTTTAAGAAGCAGTGATTCATGGTTTTCACCTGGCAGGTCTGTACCAGAGTCCTGCAGAGATAAGACTTCAGGCCATGGTAAAAGTGCCAGCTGTGCAATTTTGCTCCATGAATGTTGATAAAGAAATGGCGTTTCTGATGTAACGTTGGTTATGTTACCACATTTACATTTCAGAGGGGACAATATATTCATTTTAACCAAGTAGGAACAGTGGATACTGTGTCAAGACCTGAAGCCTCAAATTAAATTCCTCTCATGTTTACATTATTGAGAATTGTTTGGACATATTTGTTTGAGGCAATTGTACAAGTACTGCCACAATGGACTCGTGTCGGACTTCACAAAAATGTGGACTTGGGATTTGGATATTAGAATGCTGTGAGCCTAATACGTGTATTCCCCAAATTATCAAATTATTACTTTTACTCTTTGGTTACTGCAGGCTAAGCGACTGCTATTTGAAAAAACATATAAGAAAGTACATCATGTTCAGACAGTTTTATTTGTCCAACCACCCTTCCCTACCCAACAACCGACAGTAAGTTCCTGGATCAAACAAGTGAGGATGTTACAGCCTTGTAGTTTTTCTCGTCCAGCTTTATGAGAACTTCTGCAAACCTGGGCAAATGAGCTTCAACTCAATAACCCGTGAATTTACCCAAGCCAGAGTACAGCCAAAATCTTTCTATCGGATAGATGCTCGTGTGTGTGTGTGTGTGTGTGTGTGTGTGTGCGCAGTCAATGTGTGTGTGACCGATTAGTGTTTTTTCCAAAGTCACCTGAGGGAAATGACAGAGATTAGTTTTTACAACGCTCTGTCCCACAGAAACATACACACATAACGTGCACACACATTCAAACACACATACACACAGACACACACACACACACACACACACACACATACAGACTTGCACTGGTGACATCAGGTAGATTGGTTGTTCTCCCTGTTGAGACCAGATACACCTGAGGCTTCATGGTGACTTTGGATCTGTATGTGTGTGTGTGTGTGTGTGTGTGTGTGTGTGTGTGTGTGTGTGTGTGTGTGAGTGTCCCATGGGATCTTTGTAGATGGTAGTGTAGTGTCTCTGAAGGTGTATGTGTGTTTGTGCTCTGACTGGTCTTAGATCTGTTCCCAATATTCAGAAAGAAAAATCATTCATCTTGTTGTAGACCATTTTCTCACATTTCCGAGACAAATAATGATGACACAATGCACTAAAGGCTTATTTATTTATGTCTCAGAAATGCAGTCTGAAATCCTGAGGCATTACAAAATATGTTATGTCATTATATGTTGTGTCCGCGGTATGTGTAAGCTCAATTTAGCAGCAAGCCTCTAGATATTTGCAGTATAGAACAGACCTGATGTGAAATTAGGTTATTTGTCAAAAGTATCACAAACACATGCAGACACATTTGGGAAGGTAAGGTAGTTATTTATCACACAAAGTATTCTGTGGCACAACTTGATTTAATGGTCAATAATGGATGTGAATGGGTTGAGTAAATATATAATTACAGTAACAATGGTAAAATATTCATTCTGTTAGCTGTCCAAAACTAACATTAATCAGGATTTGACATTGATTATATGCGCACATTAGGCAATGCAAATTTTAGGCCATTAAGAAAATAGGCTTTAGTGACCAGAAATATTTGGGTGACAATATATTCGTCTGGGCCTGCACATGTGGGGTGACAAAGTGTGTGTGAAAGTGTGTGTGTTCCCAGGAGCGTGCTCAGTCTGTCAGAGGCAGAATTTGCTGACCAGGCAGCTCTACAAGGGCAGAGCGGGGATCACACACACTCACTGCCATCCACTAACCCATCAGCACATATACATAAACTCTTAAGGCAAACGTATGCCCCTTGTCACCAACATATGTGTGCAGTCCGCTACTATTCATAAGCAGCCGTTTCCCACTTGGGTACCCTGAGAATGTGGTTTGTATTAGAAATGGAAGCAAATATTCACCTCTCACTTTTGAGTTCACTACAAAATGCTGTCTCAATAACTTATCTGTACTAGTAATACATTACAATTATTGTTTAAATCATGTTTAGCTTTTTTCTCCTTCCTCCCTCTTCTCCTGCCTAATTTGATCAATTAAAAGTAATTTTAATGTTTGAAGTCCATTCCATCTTTGTTGATGATGCAGCTGGTTTGCTGTGTTTCTAGATATAAAGTTGTTGACCTAACGCTGTCTCCTTGTTTCTCTCTCTGTAGGCGACACAGCTGGTTCCTGTGGCGATCCTGGCATTCCCTCACATGGTTCGAGGGAGCAAACGGATTTCAGGATCCGTTCCAAGGTTCACTTCAGCTGCTCGGAGGGCTATGATCTGATTGGTTCTTCAGAGAGGATGTGCTTCCCTAATGGGACCTGGTCCGGCACACAACCCTTCTGTAAACGTAGGAAGATACTTTGATTTAACCTTAACCTGTTACAACCCAGCACCTTGACACAGATCCAGTTATAGATCCACCCATGTACTGCACAGGCTCCTTAAATAACCATAGTCATAGAGCTGAAACTCATTGAGATGCACATTGCTTTCTCTCTCTCGTTCACAATTCCCCCCCCCAGCTGTTCAGTGTGGTAACCCTGGCACTCCCAGTAATGGCAGAGTATTTCGTTTGGATGGAACAACATTTTCTCACTCTGTCATCTACTCCTGCATGGACGGATACCTGCTCACCGGCGCCACCACCAGACAGTGTCAGGCCAACGGGACCTGGTCAGGAGCACAGCCCAATTGTACCAGTAAGTTACCTGTTGTATACTGAGGTATAGCTGATGGATTGATAGATCAGTTTATAGATAATTTACCAATATCTGGTGCTCCATAAATAAATACAGTTCAATACATTTTTTGGTTCAACCATATTAATTTGAATTTGAACTCATACGTAAGGTGACTTGGAGGCTAAAGAGCAGACTGTCAGCTTTATGTAATAGTTAGTATATATAATCAGAGTATTAAATCCTTGATTTGCAATGGCGTCAAGTATGCAACCCATAAACATCACCAAACTCCTGAAGTGTAATTATAAGGTTTCCTTTCCAGCCTTTTGCGACCCTATTTTATGCCTTCTTTTAAATTATTCTGCGACAGTATAGGGTCTGAGTAATGAAATCAGCCTGAAATCTTCATGCTCCTGCTACAGACTTTATAGGGTGACATGAATAACCTTGATTGTTGTTTACTTTAGCTAATTTGAGTTTTGAACTCTGCGGGAAAAATTCCCAAGAGTAAATGACTATAAAATAAAACATTCTGTTCCCATATGAAATGTGACCGAAGCCACGGTTGAACAAGTGTTAATCAGTGCTGCATGTTACACAGACTACACAATCTGCATGTAAAGATAAATACAACAGCTATGTGTGGCATTTAACACTAACAATTAACACACAGTAGAATTGCTAACAAAATACCTTGTTAAACACATTTCTACGTTGTTTCCCAAGGTGAAATTGCATTAAGAGAGTTCTAGCAGTATATTAAGGTTTTAGAATTTTCTGTGACATTCCTGAGTTAAATGCAATACGCAAAGAAATAAGCTTTGAAATATCCAGTAGTAAGGAACAAAGAGATAGAAATGCTGAGAAACCAATTTTCTTCAATATGGGCTCCTGGAAAGAAAAAAGTTTATAAGAATCCCCTGACTTAAAGGAAATAGCTTTTACATTATATTACACTACATCTATTAAGAGGCATGACAGTATCTGGTGTGGGTTTAAAAGCATTTAAACTGCCTATTAGACTATGAAGGACAGCGCTTTATAAGTGCAGTCAGGGGAATCCTAATATTCCCTAAAAGAGTCCCAGGACAACCTCTGCCATTTTTAATCTCACTGTTGTTTCATTCATGAGAAGCAAAGCCCATAACTGAATCTGAAGAGATCATACAGTTTGACCACAGATTCCCTACCAACTGTGATCTCCACAACTTGAAATGACACAAATAAGTAGACAAGTATAGTTGCAATAGATCACAGGAACTTTGTTTCGACTGGAATTCCTGAACCGAAATATTTTGACAATAATAGATAATAATCTTGAACTTTTCACTATTGGTGTATATTTATTCTAGACCTAGACTGAAAACAGTGATAAAAAAGATTGAGAACTGCAAAAATAAAACAAGTGACAGATCCGACTGACATCGACAGCGACAGTCGACAGTATGGTGCCTGTCCTCTTTCACTACTATTTATTTCTTTACTTCTGCCACCTCACTTGCCTATATTAAAGAACATATAAGCAGGAGGAGTAATAAGCAAATTGAAACTCCAGTTTCAGTTATCTCATGCCTGTAATATAATCTTCATCCCATCTTCTCAACTCTAACACCACTTGTCCATCTCCATAGTGATAAACTGCGGGGACCCGGGTGTGCCAGCTAACGGCCTTCGCTATGGAGAAGACTTCACGATTGGTCAGAATGTCTCCTTCCAGTGCCAACCAGGATACAGAATGGAGGAGGATGGATCACCTGTGAGGACGTGCACCCAAAATGGGACATGGAACGGGAATATGCCTATATGTACAGGTAAATTGCTTATTAAATGTACTTATCAATATTGTTGACTAATGTCGTAGTATTCATACAATACAGTAATCATGCTGTTAAACTAGTGGGGGGTTTATAAGTGCACTACTACATTACCACACTAAGACTACTTTGTACAGAGGATGCTACTGGTATAGAAAATGTCCCATGTGTACAGGTAGAACAGCACAACTGCTGTATTCATAAGTGGGCTCTAATCCAACTTAAATCCTTGTATAAGCCTAGCTACATAAAGGCTGACACAGCAGATTCTGCTCACCATGCAGTCAGCGCTTGGGTCGGGAAAATCAAGAAATACAAACAACTCAGACACTGTGACTCACATGTGACATCATGTAATTGCCGGGATCAGTTTAAACAGCAGCTGTTACTGGATTGGTCAATTTAAATGGCTGTAAAATGATAAACTCATTTTGAAATCAGTAATTGTAATCAATGATCTCCTTCAGTCTCTGTCTCTCTTTAGCTTCATCTATCAGCCAATTTACAGGACAGTGATTGTGACGTTTTGTCTCCCTCTCTCTTTTTCCTAACCCCTCCCTCTCTGTCGTAGCGGTGACCTGCCCGGCTCCCCCTGCCATCAGTAACGGGGTACTGCAGGGCAGTGACTTTGAATGGGGCAGCAGCGTGAGCTACAGTTGCTCTCCTGGATATGAGCTCTCATTCCCAGCTGTCCTGACCTGCGTGGCCAATGGCACCTGGAGCGGCATGCTACCGCAGTGCTTACGTAAGTATACACACACACACACACACACACACACACACACACACACACACATACACACATATAGACACACTCATATACATGCATACAGATAAGCACACATAACACTAGACATACATTTGCACACATGCATTACTAGGCACAAGCACACACATTGCCTGTTATTATTCTTTACCAACCATCATTTACCATTGGAGGCAAAATTTACATTTGTCCTTGA
This sequence comes from Nannoperca australis, assembly GCA_036023655.1. Lineage (NCBI taxonomy): Eukaryota > Metazoa > Chordata > Actinopteri > Centrarchiformes > Percichthyidae > Nannoperca > Nannoperca australis. The sequence continues at coordinate 13,476 of JAVQJD010044427.1, forward strand.
GCTACCCAAAAAGTAACTGCTTGTCAGCAATGTTAGCACCACATACTAAAATGAGATTGTGTGTGTGCTTGTGTGACTGTGTGTATGCAGCCAAGTTTTGTGGTGACCCAGGCACTCCAGTCAGTGGTTTCAGAGAGGGACGAAGTTTCATCTACCAATCTGAAGTGTCGTTCAGTTGTGCTGCACCTCTCATTCTGGTCGGCACAGCAACCAGACTTTGTGAAAGTGACGGTACCTGGAGTGGCACACAGCCACGCTGTATTGGTAAGTTTAATCATTTTTCATATTCATGCGAGTGCAAGAATTTGTGTTAATAATGACTTTGGGTTTTGATAGGGCTGGGTATCGTTTGACATTTTTCAATAGTGCCAGTGCAATACCTGAGTTTTGGTACCAAAAAAAGAAAAAAAAAAATTTCCTACAAAAAAACTATTTTCTATTTCACAAAAGAAGCAAAAAGTTCTCAAATGTTAAATGTACTCTACATACAAGAAGCCACACAATAACTGTGTTTAATAAATATATTATTGCCCATATTTGGCAAAATGTCTATATAAATCATTATTGATCAGATGACAGAATAAGACATACATGTGACCAGACATTGAACGTAAGTTTTATATACTTGGAGCTACAGATACATTTTGGTCAGTACCACAATGTATTGACATTTGAAACCCATATGTTAAGATTAGTATACTGTACTACAGTATACTATTTCTCCAACATACCAAGGCTTTTAACCTCCACCAAACATTGATCTACGATTGTATTGATCGTTCCTGACTTTATCCATAATCTTTTATGCCCACATGAGCTGGATCACAGCCTGATATCCTCAGGCAGGGGTGTCTTGCACACTTCAAAGTCTGGGTTAAAATTAAAAGGTGGTGATGGTTAGCCCAAAAGAGCCCCCAGACGTTTAAACGATATTTATCAGGAGGTTAAATAAGTATCTTATATTAAGCAACATATCAAAGCACAATGTTACTGACTTGTTTTTTTGATGTTCTCCTATTGCTGTACACATTTTCTTTTGATTCATATTTTGTATGTTTATGTGTTTACTACTGACCGAATATCTGTGTGGGTTAAATAATTTGTGAAACACGTTATTTAGTTGATGCCAGCCCTCCAGTTTATCATGACTGGTTTGTGGCTCACCGGGGAGCCTGGGCTGGTGTCTGATGTTCCCCTGCCTAATGATCATGGCAATTAATGACCCATCGTTATGGAGCTGACAGCCACATTTCAGTTTACTCGTGGGTTTGCTGTGCAGAGCAACTCCTGTTCTGTCAAAGTTAAAGTTACATAGACTTATTGGTATAACAATGGACAGTGACTGGAGGCTCATCTGAGACAATCTTGTAAATGAAAAAGGAGCCTAAGGAGGATTCCACTGATGGTGTTGAAAGTATCACTTCCAAATTGGCAACGCTTCTTTATAAACCGGATGCTTCTTTCACTGTTAGATAGATTCAATATCTTAGATGTCCTGCTTTACAGTAATTACCCTAACTTTTAAAGATGAAGTGAATATTGCACCATTGTGTGTCATTGGCTTTAACTTCAACTAAAATTATGGATGGCCTGTAGAATTCATAAAGTACCACAGTTCTGTTGCGGTTCTTCCGTTCACTGACAAGGTTTCTAAAGTGAAGTGTGTCCAAGCAGCCTGTTCTTTGGCAAATACTTTTCCAGACTTTTTGGAGTTGTTCGTTCAACATTTCTGTGATGTGCAAGCGTACTGAAAAGAAACATTGTCATCACAACTGGATTGGCAGCCAGGATGGCTCATCCAATATCTTTTATTTTGTTATATAACTACTGAATGTTCATCTTAAATCTAGGTTGTACAGCTGATCAGTCATCAGAAAACTTGTTCTGCAAAACTATACTACTGTACAGTACTACTATACTGAGGGAGTAAAGTTAAGACAATTGTTGCGATGCTTTCCTTTGAACAATTCAATATTTAACATAATGTGCTTGCACTAATAAACTGACTTCCTTACCTCTGAGATAAAGGTTATATATATATATATATATATAATGTTTAACCAACATTCCAATTTGTAAAACAGTTAACATTCAATGAGTTATGTCTAAAAACTGAGTAGGGATCTTATATAGGAATCCCTTTTCAGAAAATAAAGAGATTAAAAGGTGCCTTCTTATAAGCGGGAAAACACCAGTACACTCTAGAAACAGTCATCCACATCCAACTTCAAACAAGCTGCTGCTATCAGGGGATTAAGAAGAAAATGAGAAGGGATATTCAGCACACATTACAAATGGTCCCACTGGGTCAATTCACCACCACGTGTGATGTTTAGAGTACCACTTCACATGTCTGATTCAGAGCAGGTGCTTATACATCAAGCATGGTGATGAATTGTAATAAATTAGAGCTTGTGTATAATGCGAACGGACACTTGACTTTTTGTTCCATCATCGCACTCAATAAGGCATGCATGCCGTACTTTACAGCTGCTAGCTGCTATAAACTCAAATGTTCCTTGTGAAACAGACAATCCAAAAATAGGCTTGCTTTAAAGTTTTACCTCGTTGATGTAAAGACTCTACTGAAAAAGAAGCGGTTACAGCACAAGTTATGCTGCTAGTCAAGGGACATCTCTCAGTCCTATATCACATAAGTGTGAGACTGTGATACACGAGCATTCACACAATCATAAAGTGACTCTCAGTGCTGCTTTTTTTTTTTTCCTACGATGGAAGGGAAGTGAGAATGTAATGTTGAGTATTGGGCTCTGTGTGCTTGGGTGATTTATTAGTGTGTGATTGCAGCTGTATGTTAGTGTGTGATGTGTGTTACTATGTGCCTAAAACAGAATGAGTTTTGAGCTGCTCTTTAAATAAGACAGACGAGGGAGGGGTTGTGGGGGGGGTTGGAGGTGGAGGGGGGCAAGAGAGAGATACAGTGACATAGAAAGATAGAAAGAGAGAGGAAGAGAGCAGTTAGAGAAAGAGAGGGAGGGAGAGAGGGGGCAGGTAGAGAGGCACAGAGAGAGAGAGAGAGAAGTGGAGAGTGAATCTGTCATTTCGGAAGCTGTATTGAATCGAGCTCTGCGTCAGGATGTGCTCTACATGCCGATTTTCCTGCCACACACACACACACACACACACACACACACTCACACACTCTCTCTCACACACAAACACACACACACACACACACTCAAACCTGGCCCTGCTTCGTTTTCTGATAAAGCACTACTGCCCCCTGCTGTCCTGCTGTGAGATATATATATATATATATATATATATATATATACCCTGCTGTAACCATGACAACAGAGGAAAGGAAAGGAGTTGTGGGAGGACATATAATGCTACGGCTAATCTATCGTTCTTTTACATTTTGTGTGTAATTACTTACACGCTTGTGATGTTCTTTTCAGAACCGACCAAAACCAGCTGTGATAACCCGGGAACGCCACGCTATGGGTCTTTAAACCGGACCTACGGTTTCAAGGTAAAATATCCGTCCTGACAAACTTAACTCTACATCTACCTTCCTACCCAAGCAATTTAAATAATCAACAAGTGATTGATTAAGTTATTTATCAGATAAACTGATTATGAAAATAAGTGTTGGTTGCAGCCTTTTCCCAAAATGACCTTATGTATACAAGCAAGCATATTAACGGGATAGCTGCCCAATATACCATGGAGGTGGTTGATGCATGTATATTTTCTCATGGTAGTTATCAATATATATATCTATGACATCAAGTCTAATTTTTATACTTCCAGGAAAACCTAAGATATTTCATTTAAATAGTTCAAGTTTACAGTTACATGCATTTGCAGTTGCATTCATTGCACAGTAATCACCTAAATGTCTGTATTTTACCGTGGCCTGTTCTTCAAATGCTCTAATTAAATAAAAAGAGTATTTTATTGTGTTTTGGTATTTGTCACGGCACTTCTTTATCTGCTGTAATGACTGCCGCCTCTAATAAACTAAATAAAAAACATCTATGTAGCCTTCCTTTGCTCTGAAGGTCCTCTGAAAGTGTTCTCTTTATCTTTGTGTGTGTGTGCGGGTGTTTGTGCTTGCGTGCGCTTTTGTCTCACTCTTTATCTCCCCCTCCACAGGTGGGGAGCGTGGTGTCATTTCAGTGCCAGCCAGGTCATTTGATTCAGGGCTCTTCCTCCAGAACCTGCCAGCCTGATCTGACGTGGACTGGTGCACAACCTGAGTGCATACGTAGGAAACATAAATCCTATCAACTTGTTAACGCCCATTCATCCTCTGTCTGTCAGACTCTTAACTGCAGTGGAAAAATCCCTTCTCTGCTCTCCAGCTCATGCCTGTAAGCAGCCGGAGAGCCCGCTCCATGTGGACGTGATGGGAATGGATCTGCCTGGTTTTGGCTACACCTTGGTGTATAGCTGTCAGCATGGCTACTTCCTGGCGGGAGGTTCTGAACACAGAGTCTGTAAGAGTGATGGCACTTGGACAGGAAAGATGCCTATATGTCGAGGTAAAATAAATCCCTTTTTTATATTTGAATGTTGTATGCAATATCCCGTGGTGTTTCATGCTTCATTAGATCAGCCTGGCCAGGTCCTTAGAGGTAAGGTTATAAATTAATCACATCTCATGAGGCCATTTGTTTTCCCCCACCAATTTTACTGCAAACACTGAGCTCACAGCAACGGACTGATCGTGTTGAGCTTTAACTGAGGCCGGATGAACCCACAGATATCTGGTGGAAGCTTATAAACCAAAATGTGCGTCCAGTATCGTCTGTGTTCCCATACATACATATGCATGCACATCACAGCTTTAATAAACTAAAAGCTTAAATACTGTAAAACTAGGTTGTATCTCTAATACCGCTTTTTGCTCATATTACGAGAAGTGGGATGATGGGTGAAGTATCCCTGTGTTGGTTGTGTTGGGTCAGTCTGGGTTTGCAGGTCTTTGTTTGTTTTTTGTTGTTTTGTTGTATCCCAATCCACCACTGCCTTCCAGTAATATATATGTCACCTAACGCAGGGATTGTGACCTATTGACCCTTTATTTTACGTTGTATATGCTAGCATAGAATGCTCACCATTAGGGGGAAGTTAAAGTTCATAAGTACTTACCAAAGCAATCTCACTATAATGTCTTTTTAGTAGCTGTTCTTGGGGTTTCAGTCATATCACATAATCTTCACCAGTAGATTGTGTTTGCCCAGATGCCGTGTTGATGTTCAAAATTCTATTTTTCTGAGCACCTTAAGAACTCCTTGTCCATGTTGGGTTAAAAGTTTCAATTAAAAGTGCCATCCTGACCTTGGAAAAAGTTCTAGACACATCAATCTCACCACAAGGTCCATTTTGTAGCTGTTCTGCAGCCTTCGATTGTATCACAGAGACTTCCATCAACACTACTTCAAGGAGCATGGTGTAGATTCCCCAAGATGTACATGTCATGCCAATTTGTGTACTTTTCTGCACATTAGAAATGTTTGAGCATGTGTAAAGGTTTTGTCTTATTCATCAAAAAATGTTAACAGGTGAAAATGTGAACTTTGTGCAAAGCACAAGGAAAAACTACAAGCTTCAACTTTCAAATCATTCCGCCAAATCTGGCACCCTTTTGCCCTGAGGTAGCCTTTAAAATTGCAGTACTCTCTGATCCAATTTGAGATTTTAGGACAAACACCCTCTCCCTTGCTTGCCTTTACTTTTTGGCAACAATGGCTGCATCTTGAAGGGATGACAGAAGCTGTTCTGAATGGTCAAACCCAAAGTGTCGTATGGCCAATTTTAAAAGGATCTGGTCATGAACTCTGTTTGTGTGCCTACAAATAACCAGTAAAGGGGTTTATTTTGGGTGACTCTTTTCAACACACTTATTATGCGCATGTGTGACAAATGGCGACCAACACTGCATTTTTATTTGGCAAATTTAGTAATATAAAGTGCACCCTCCCCTGCATAAACCTAGCTTCATGTGATATCAGTAGATGGGCCTGTAAGCTAAACAAGAGGCAAACCAAAACATTTTAATATCCTTTAATACTGTCCCTGCAGCTCTGCTCATGTATTTTAATAGCACATTATCTTTTACCCTCTGTCTCTCTTGTGTGTGTAGCTGGAGAGAAGAAGAAACCTGTGAAACCAGCAACAGGAACTCCCAGCCCCAAACTAAATGGTCAGTTCTGTTACCGTCTTTTCTATCCCAGGCTAGTACAGTCCTGTCACTCCTTGTCTCTTCTTCACTTGTCTTATCTTTTTTTGGTCCAGTTAGGTTTGGTCTTATCTACTGTAGTTTAATCGGTTCTGCTCTGCTCCTTTCCACCCAGCTCTGCTCTGTTCCACCCTGTTGTTCTTCTTGTGTTCTTGTCGATTTTATTGTGCTTTACTGCTTTCCATCGTAAATAATGTATTTTTCCTCACTACACATAGAAAGGGAAATTAACTTCCATGACGTCCTGCTTGTCTCTGTGCTGCTGTTTTGTTCAGCTCTCTTTTTTTCTGCTCTGCTCTGTTGTGATCTGTCCTGTTCTGTTGTAATTTAATAACTCTTTGATTCTCATTGCATATGAAAAACCTCCTATAGCTGCTGTATGCACAAGTTTCTGCCAACGCAGGAAGCAGCCCTTAAATCTACTGAATTTCTGTTTCTTACTCCACGGATAAAGGATTATAATAGTTGGCATACATCTACAGGCAAAGCAATAACCTCAATGTATGTGTGTCTACATATTTACTGTAGATAATATGTATATATTAGTTACGTGAGAAACCGTGGGAAGACAAAATGTGATCCCATATGTATTTTCTGCAACACATTTATTTGGTTTAACTTAACTGCATAACATCTAGATATTGTTACTAAAAGCCTCCAAGACTAAACAATCTGTAGAACATATTTTTTTGTCATGCACGTTTCATTTCATGTAAGTTAATAATTGTCACTATTGATCAATCCATATTTTAGACTGTTATGAACAAAATCTAGCAGTCAAGTGTTCACATCATCTGTAATAAAACATAACCCATGTTAATCTATTTTTTAGCTTTTCCATTCCGCTCGATTCAATTCAATGTTGTTCTGTTCTATTCTGTTCATTTCTATTCCTATCTTCATATCTGAACCTATTCCGTTCGGCTGTGTTCTATTCTGTTCTGCTCTGCTCTATTAAATTATCTTCTATTGTTATATTCAGTTATGTTTTCTGCTATTCTAATATGCTCTGTTCTTCTCTTCTAATCTCTTCTGCTAGATTCTATTCTGTTCTGTTCGTTACATTTCTAAACAGTTTTTTCTGTTCTATAGTTCCAGATGATGTCTTTGCTCCTAACTACATATGGAAAGGTTCATATAATTACCGTGGGAGGAAGCAGCCCATGACGCTGAGTATCACCAACTTCAACTCCACAACAGGGAGAGTTAATGTTTCCCTTAGCAACGGCAACATGGACCTGCTCCTATCAGGCACGTCAGAATATGGATAATTATACCCTCCATACTGTATGTCCTGTAGAATATGTGACTTTACATGACAGGACATGCAATGGTCATCGTGTGTAATGATTATGTTACAGTACATCATGTAGTATAGTGCATACTGATCTATTAACACACTAAATAAACATCTAGCCATTCTGAGTAATACTGAGCTTCTATCAACAACACATTTACTGAGACTCTTTGACTCATTTGTGTTGTTTTCTAACAGTGTCTGTATTTCTCTGCTTTCCTAGAGCTGCCATGCTTCAACAACTCACACATGCACTTATTCACACACACCTTCCAGGGTCCTACAACCACGTCAGCAGGGGGTTAAGACCCTATTAAAACCCAAATCCTGTTGAAGCTAGAATTGGTTCCTGGAGTCGCAGAGTGCACAAACACCATATCAAAATCATGCAGCTGTCAGACTTTTAACATACATCTTCTGGCTTAAAGGAGCAGCTTTAGATCAATAACAGCTAAAGCTGCACTCAAGCAGACACCATAAGGCCAGTGGCCAATTGCATAAAACTCGAATGTATTTTGTGTACATGAGAGTACGTTTTCCTTATATAAGCTCAAAGGAGCAGTTCAACATTTTGGGAAATACACATCTTCCGAGAATTAAATAAGAAGATGACATCAATCTTAGGTCAGTGCAGAAGTCAAAATGTGTTCAACCCAACCTCGGCAAAAACACATGAGGCATGGGGAAACAGCTAGCCTGGCCATACCCCGGGGCGAAAAATATGCCCACGAACACCTCTGATGCTGTCTTATTGACCGTATATATCTTGTTTGCTTAACCTGTACATGGCCAGAAAAGTAAAAATGAAGATTTGTGATATTAAGGGGAGTTACAGTTAGTGTTTGAACTATTTCTTGACTCAACCCTTACTTTTTGTACAAATATGCTGACATAAGCCTCTCAGTTTTACGCATATTTTGATCAATGTTTATTTTATTCTGAAGCTGCATTCAGATGGCTTTTTTAAAATCTTTTTATCTTTGGAAGTTCCAATTGGACTTGAGAGATGTAATGATCTGTAACGGCCCTGTCATTGTATTCTGATGTGTTAAACCAGTTGTTTATTCTGTCCTCTCTAGGAGTGTACAAGGCTTCTGAGGCACGGCTGTTGCTGCTGATGTACCAGGTGAACTACGTAAACCAGGGCAACCAGCTAAAAGATTCAGCCATCTCTCCAGCCAAAATCATAGATGACTCCTGGACCATGGATGGATTTGTAAGTCTCCGTGCATACAGAGCAGTCAACTTAATTAGGTTCAGTTGGGCGGCTGTGGCTCAGGAAGTAGAGTGGGTCGTCCCAAGGTTGGCGGTTCAATCCCCGACTCCTCCTGTCCACATGTCGAAGTGTCCTTAAGTTGCTCCCGATGGAGGACAGCTCCTTGCATGGCAGCTTGGTCGCCATTGGTGTGTGAATCCGTAAAGCACTTTGGGAACCGTTAAGGTTGAAAAGCGCCATATAAGTGAAGTTAATTTACCATTTGAGCTAGATTAATTAAGAAGTGTTAAGCAAACCTTTTAAGTGTACTAACCTCTTTTTGTAAAGACCTTTTACTACAGTGCTATGAATTTCATTTGAAGTTCATTTTGCATTTGTCTTATTTGTTGAGATAATCATTACAAAACACAAGTGATAACTTGTGTAAATGAATTCATTTAAATATTTAAACAATATATTAATCAAAACTCAGAAGTATGTCTTGAATTTTTACAAAATGTTACCAGCCTTTGTCCCTCTGCTTTTACTATATGTCTCATGTTTCTTTCCCTGTCCTCTTTTCCTCTCTAGGTATCAGCAGAGCCTGACGGTTCTAGTTACGTATTCCAGGGTTTCATTCAGGGAAAAGACTACGGACAGTTTGGACTGCAAAGACTTGGTAATTGTCTCTTAGATTTAGTGACAGCACCATGTAATGAATGTGTTTCTTGTAAGTCAATTTGGACTATAAATGATAATTGGAAAAATCTGGTGAACTGCTTGTAAGAGCCTCGCTAATGGAGAAAGTGATCAGGGAGCTTTTCTTCGCTAGCCACAGTGACTCACGCTGAGTCGGCCTTGCAATGGATACAATCACACCAGGGGTAAAAGCTGCTCTTCAGAGTCGAAGTCAGCTTATTGACTGAACTCCCTCAACCTGCATCCAAAGATCACTACCATCGCAGTCAAATCGAGTTGAAAGCCATCCCTCTCTTTAACTAATTAGTGATGCCAAAATTGCCTGGCCAAAATTGTGATCCTCCAGCATCCTCTGCTATCAAGATCTCACTTGCAGCTGCTGTGGTGAGAAATGCCAACCTTGTATAGGCTTTAGTGTTGCAGATATCATACATACTGCGCAGTACTACTACAACTACTAACAATACGAAGTGCAGATACTACAGGAATACTTTATTTCACACATGGAACAACACTGGGGAAAATATTTTTTTAGATAACAAAATCCCAATTTTGATAATGTTAAACTCTCCTTTTCTCATGTGATTCAGTGAACAGTGACGATGCGTTTCCTTGCATGCCACAGGTCTGAATATGTCAGAGAGTCAGAACTCGCCACCCCCTCAGCTTGGTACCAACAGCAGTTCTGTGGCTATCGCTATTCTGGTGCCTTTCTTCGCTCTAATATTCACTGGCTTTGGCTTCTATCTCTACAAACAAAGGTAAGTGCTAAAAATAAGCCTGAATGCATCCCATTTATGGGTGTGTCTGTGAAATGTCAGTGTTTTAATAGAAACGAATATGTTCCCGTCACTGCATTGTTATTTCACCTCTGTTTTTCATTACTGTCATACAAAATGTAGAAAGGCGTTAACATTTTAAGAAGCAGTCTGATTGATGAAAACAGTACCTGCCTCAGTGGTTTGGTTGTTGAGGTTCTAAGAGACAGTCTAGTCATTGTCTGTTGCAAACCGTGCTGCAAAGCAATTCTGTTTAGGAGCTGTTAAATTGGATTTTTCAGAGATATGATTTAAGCACAATTGACTGGTGTTCACATTGTTAACAGATGCAAATAATTTCTGTTCTCCCATTAAAAAAACAAGAAGCTGAAGGAATTAGTTTTGGATGGGCTGATAGGAATCTCACTAGGCTTCCTAAAAAGCACAACGCTCTCTCTAATCCTTCTTAAAGCTTGTTTACTATGCCTCTACTCCCAAGACTGCATTCACTAATTGTCCAATGGCTACACAGTTAGGTTAATATTAATTGACAATTAGAACAATTATATTACTCTAATGGTGTATTTATATTTTCTTTACGTTTTGTTTCATTTCACAGAACAACACCAAAAACACAGTACACCGGCTGCTCAGTCCATGAAAACAACAACGGCCAGGCTGCTTTTGAGAACCCCATGTACAACACCAACGCCAAGGCTGTGGAGGGGAAGGCTGTTAGATTCGATCCAAATCTAAATACTGTCTGCACCATGGTCTGAGGATTTATTATCCTCACTTGAACTTAATGACTCAGATATCTTATGGGACCACATTTGGTACGACGCCGTGGAGGAAAAAGCAGTTTGGTTTGACTTGAACCTCAACATTGTCAGCTACATGGTCTATTCCTTGATTACAAAAGACCTTCAGTCCCAGTTCAAAACCCTAATCTCCCCAAGCAGAGGGAAAAGTGTCCATTTGAAGCCAAAACCCAGCGTTGGTTCCTTTCACTTACAGCATTTTGTACTCACAAATTAAATTTTAACAAATGTGGACACAAAATGTCTGCTACCTTTGACGGATGCAAACTCACAGTGAGATGTGACATCGAGTGGAAGAAAAGGATAAAACCCAACGGCAAACTATATCGGCTATTATCAGTCTCTGACCCTTAAGACTCAGCTGGTCATGGATAGTTTATAATTTGATTCTAAACCAGACACAGCCATTATACTTCAACCTCTTATTTAACCCCGCTCACTGTCTCTAATACCAGTAATAATGATTAGGCCATGAGCTGCTTGTCGGATATCATGACATGTCACCATAACCCGATGCTGAAATTTTGTATTTCACACAAGAGCTTTGAAAAGAAGAACCCGCTCTCAGCTCTGTTACCGTTAGTTTTTGCCTGGGGAGACGGAGAGCACATTATCAGTGCTCTGGCCATGGTTACACATCATGGAGATAAACTGCACTACAAAAATGCGTTGGTTTCATTTGTACCATGTTGGCTCCCCAACTGTACTGAACACGTCCTTTCTGTGAGAAACACAGAGGCAAAATGGGAATGTGTGACATGAAGAGGATGTAACACAAAAGACACTGTGAAGCAAAGAAAACTGTGTCCGAAAATCTTGGTTAAACTGACAGTAAAAGACACTGTCACCAGCAGACCCTCGGTACACCAGACTGACTGAGTTCTGAATAGGAGCCTATTTCTAAGATGACCACGGAATACAACACCCAAGCAACCAGACGGGACAACCCTCCTGTCTCCATGACAACCAGAGGCTGGCATTACTAGTCTCTTGTCTTTTTCTATTAAATTGGAATTTAAAACGGCTAATAGTAGCAGGCAGGAGCAAAAGTTGCTTTGAAAAGAGAACTCCTAAGCAAAGGATAAAGGCAGCCCTGGAGACGGAGCTATAATCCTAAGTGAACTGGGATTAGAGGAAAGCAAAACTGAAGGCAGTCTAAATGGGAGCTAGCACTAAGAGAACAGATGAGAAGAGACTGACTCATTTAATGGATAAACTGCTCTTTCCATTCCGTTGGATAAGAGGGGAGGCCGAGGAGACGGAGACAACCCCTGACTGAACTGGAAGCAGAGTAAGGGAGTCATCAGGAGAAACGATGAGATCTTAAAATCCTAACACAGCCGATCAGAGCCTGTCTAACCTGAAATCAACTACTGAGAGAGATCGGCCTTCCCTCTACATAATGAATTAGATCAGACAGAATATGGCCTTGAGGAAAGATGTTCCTGATCCTGTGAATTTAAATGGATTCTGATGAGAAAGAATCTGAATGGATACAGAGGACTCTGATGGACTTTCAAAGAAAAAGACTTTGAGAAACAGAGAAAGCTCTGGCACTTAAGCACATTTTACAGGAACACTACCTGTTCGTCCGCTGAGAGATGGACCAACACAGGGACAGAGAGAAAGGTTAGAGGGAAACTGACAGGATGAATGACAGACACAAAAGATGACCGGTACACATGCTAACAGAAATCTGTAGAGACAGGAAGACAGAGAGCAGACCAACAGTTGGACACACAAGGAGATAGACAGGTTCAAGAAAAACAAGCAGGGTCTTAAGACTCTCCACTCCACAGACTAACAGATTAAGATTAACAGATGGACAGACGCAGAGACAGACTGATAGACAGTAGACACAGGCAGACAAAAATTGATAGACAGGCTAAAAGAAAGACAAACAGGGTTGCAGCCCTACGACTGTGGACAAAGTCCACTGTTATTCTGCACTCTGCGAGTGCTTATCTTCTTTCTTTGTTATTGCTGCAGAATCTTCTGATCTGTAAATCTATTGCATATATATTCGGGAGCATTCACCACCTATATTTTTGTGCTATATATTTACCACAGGGGAGGGGTTGAAGGGGAAAGATGGATTATAGCAAAGAGTTTTTAGAAAAAAGAATATCAGAATAAAAGATATTACAACTATGTGCTGTTCACAGAAGTCACAAACTGTATTTTTGGTTCCTTTTCCAACATGGGGTTGATTTATGTTCATTTCTTGTGTAACGTGAAGTTCCTCTCACCATCACTGTCTTTCCCACTGAGGCAATCATGAGTGTCAGTGGTATTGTTGTTGTCATTAATGATGAGATGCAAGGTTTGCCCGCAACAATCATGCTCTTTAAAGTTTTAAACGTTCATCACAGACGGCAGATTTTTAAACCATTAATAGATTTTTTGGGCCCCTTCACTAGAGCTGTTCTAGCTCTACAAATACAAAACTGTCCTCCATAACGGTCGCCATTGTGTCACAGACACCAGTTTAATGATCTACTGGAAGAACAGCACTGTTTTCAAACTCAAACTGATTTGCACATCAAAACTCTGAATTAATGTTTTTTAGCTACAGTCAAGAGATGTCAACAAACACAGAAATCCCAGCTCTCAATGGAACCCACTTGTTTGATTACAAATCATCTGGTTCTGACTCGAGTTGAACATTTTAAAATAATATTGATAATAAAGGTGATAATTGCTGATCAACTGCCCAACACGTAGTTTGTGGATGATGACCTATTTACAAGATGTTCCGACCCACATAGAACATTTGAGTTTAACATTGAAATGCCAGTTCATGTTTGCATTTGTTGGTCATACACTGAGAAGTCAAAAGTATAAAAGATTAATTAGATTTTTGGAACCGTGGCTTTTAGGATGCTCTCCATGGGTTTGTTTGTGAACTATTAATTCAATTGTGATCTAATTTAGTTGAAAAATATACAGGTTTTAACCTTGTTTGTTCAAAAATCCTCATAGACAAGATCTGTAAATCTTAAATTGTTATCACCGCAAGTTCAGCTTTTGGTTTTGTGTTACTGAGTCTTGGTTTTGAAGTTTCTCCCTGTGTTAAAGATCTGTGTGGTCTCACAAATCAATACTGAAATGTCTGCGAACACCTGCATTCTGTTTTTATGGTTCTTTTGAAATTTTATTTGCCCGTGTACCGAAATCCACATAAATTATAAATTGGCACACACTATTTACACGCCTTTCATTTTAGATTAATAAAAACAAACTAAACTTTGGCACTTCCTAAGTATCGCACACTAGATTTGAATGAATTTTACGTGTGTACATTGCATTTCAAAAGCCAAAAAGCCCTGAATGTCATTTATTTTTGAAACACTGAAGTGTTCAGCTGAACTGACCACATGGGAGAAGATCTTAAGATTTTGAGATAAAAACTGAGTAAATTCAGACACATAACTGAGGCCGTTGAGACTCAATATTTCCCCTTGCATTTCTTTCATAGAAAGCCTTATAATATCAGCTCAGTGTTCCATTGCCGGTCGCTATTTTTTCACGTGATCTGCCATCTATTCTATTACATTTTGTACAGATGGCAACCTTCGCTCTGCTTAGCCCCTGTAAGCCACTGGAGGCTGTTGTTGCACATGTCATTGGCCTGTCCGATGGTTTCATGTGTCATCTATGAACCACTGCTGAGAGACGAGAAGATGTTTGATTTTTGAGTGAAACCATGCACAACATCCATATGGTAGTGTCATATTGTAAGGGTAGGGCTCGAAAACGCACCATATATTGTACCTATATTAATTGGTCCCTACATGACAGGAATACGTGTATCAATGAGCATGAGTCACATCAAGTGTTTTTCAGCTTTGATGCCCATTTAAAAAAAAAGGAAAAAAAAGAATGTGTTTTCTTTTAGTGAGTTTGGGTCCCACACATGATGAATACCAGTTGTTTCTAATGAGTCTGGGTGTCAGGGTGAGCGAAAACACAGACTTTGTTTTAAGAACTCCTGCTGTCATGACCACAGGCACCGACTGTAACCAGCTGACAGAAAACTCCTGTTAAAGTCATTATTGATTTAAAAGCTACGGTAGCTGCGGCTTCCTTGTTTATCAATGCTGCGACTGTCCTGCACTGCATCTCTATGGTGACATTGTTTCTTATTACAGTTTGGATTGATTGTCGCTGCTGTCGTTATCGTCGTTGCTGTTGTTGTTGTTTTTTCGGTATGGATCTGACACAGTGCCTACCAAAAATCATGGGACCCTCCCTGTCATTTACACACACCCACACACACACACACACACACATTTTTTCAAACACATAAACACACACAAACACACATTCATACATACAAAATGCACACACACACACATGCTCCAGCCCTCCCCTTCATCAGAAGTCATTTTTTTCTAAGCTTCAGTCTATTTTGCCACAAGCTTTTCCTACTGACTGACCGCAATAAGACCCATGTGATTTGAAAGACTTAAAGCTGTTCCTGCCTGGGGACATTGGAAATATTCACCATTTGGAGAAAAAAAAAGATGAAATATAGAATAAAAAAGTGTTTTGTACAGAAATATATTTTTATGATGAAATTATTTGTAAAATGTATGAATCTATTATGTAAATTTTCAATGCAATGTAAGATTAAAAAAGGCTAATTGCTTTTGTAAAAAAAAGTGTCTTCCTTTACTGTCTTTTTACTTTAAATGGCTTTCTGTAAACTGATATTTTGTAAACCCTTTAACTGATTTATATCAGGGAAAGATAACATTGTATACAACACCGGAACATATTGTCAGTTATGAGGAATGTGCACAGTACAAGATCCAGATTATAAATATATTAAGTCTCCTAAATTGTAAAGTCATGTGGAATTTAAAAGTTGCTTTTGCTCAAATGTGACTGGAAAACTAGTTTCCAGTCACATTTGGTCAGAAGCATATTGTAGGGGGAATACTGCAGGTACAAAGTGTATACAAATATATATATGTATCTTCCTAAACTTCTTCTATTCATTCATGGTGGAAGTCCTTATCACTGGGAATGCAACCTTATTTTTGCTGGTCTGACTGTCTGCAACAGAAGCAGGTAATAGGAAAGCAAAATCCAGAGTTTCCATGTAGAGATATTACAAGCTTTGAGATTATTTTATAGCTTGGATGTGCACGTCTACATTTTTTTTTTCAGGCATTCATGGTGCATCCACATTGTTGTATTGTTATAGGCAGAATGTTTTGGACACTGAACTGGTCAAACTGTACAGCATCAAGTAAATCAGGTCGACCATTACAACTACCCACCGGCCCTGAACATTTAGTTCAAGCGGACACTGTGCTCATTACACTGGAAAAGAAGATGAGCGAGCGCATCTGTTCAGGTAAAGCAGTTTCACTATGAGTTGCTTTAATAGGTGACTGGAAGAGACACTGGGAGCTAGAAATCATTTGTACATAGTTTGTACTGATACTTGGAATTTAATGGCTTGCTTCGATCTCAAACAATCACTTACTGGGTCAATGGGTCTTTGGTTGCCACAAATAATACTCATTTACATCAGTGAATACATCAGAATGTACAACTTATTATGTACTTAATGTGGCCCATTTTTATAATGCATAGCAGTGTTACAATTGAAAGGAAAAAAGCTAATGACTTAGGTCTGTTTACATCAGTATAAATGTTCTAAGCCCACCTGGTAGTTCCCTAAATGATCCAGCAGGTCAAACAGCCAATACATTAAATTGCAGTAAATTAATCCGGCTGTTCTGTTTTTCATCAAACACCCCACCCCCACCCCCTCCCCCCCTGTTCTGTTCTGTTTTTCATCAACCCCCCCCCCCCCAAAAAAAACCCTGATGCATTGCCCTCTTTAGTTTACGAGCCAGTTCAAAACATGTCAGCTTTTCTCCTCCACATTTGAAGCACATCATTTCCCGTGCATGCATGCATAATGTCCTGTGTGTTCCTGTGGTTACAGAATTTGCATATTGGGTAGGAAGGAAAGATCTAGCTAATGAAATCTACCACAGAAAAGCTGTAAATTAAATTGCTGCAAAAAGTCAGCAAGGAAAAGTAATAAAAATAGTGTTAATACAAACATAGTGCCACAAAATAGGTAACGATCAACAAGGGATCCAGACAACTGAGGCCACACTCAGATAAACTGTGAATTAATTATGCTTTTTAACATCATCACCACAGGAGACTTGGACAAAAGCTTCGCTTTCTGTAGTGAGGAGCAACTTTAAAAAAATAAAACGAGCCCTGTGTGACCTTTACTGACCTCTGTTGGTGACCAGTGGGAATTGCATCAACACTAACTGAACTTTACTCCAGGCATGGGACTGTCATTTCCACAAGACTGCACTGTAACGGACACAGTTTCACAGTATGAGTTGGGTGATTTTACTCTCCAATTAAAATGTAGGCCCATAATAAACCCCAAATACAAAGCAATATTGACCTACCTTGGCCTATATGTTGGTGACATAACAAGGCCGGGAGATTTTAATAGCTAGAATTAGTTCTGACCTTTGTTTGTAATTCAACATTTTTGAATTTCACTTACATGCTATAATTTGGACCATTATCTCCAAATAGTGTATTCTAAAGACAGATTGGTTTCTGACCTTTGAAACAGCATTTAAGAAAAGGATCTAAACACAGTCAAATTATTAATTAATTTAACATATCACACGATCGTCATCGGCTGCTTACCCATTTTGAACATAATAATATAGGCCTATAATTAAAACTATTGTACAACATTGCATTCGGGCAGATATCCCATTCTGTAACCATCTTTGTGGTAGGGGAAGAAATATTGCTTTCTTCCCCTAGCTCTGCTTCTCTCGTCCCCCTCTCTCTCTCTCTCTCTCCTAAAGATTTCTGTAGGTATTTCTGCCTCCGGCGCTGTGGAGTCTGGGTCTGTGGTTGCTCCTGCTGCCCCCGTGTTCCTGCTCGACCGCCGGTGTTGCTATTGCTGTTGTACTGTACTGCTTTATGTTCTCCTTCCTCCTGCTCTCTCTCTCCTGCC
>JAVQJD010044430.1:0-27460 GCA_036023655.1 Nannoperca australis
ATTTCTTTAAAGTTAAGACTAGTTTAAAGTCATCTTCATTGAAAAGTACAGTGCTTTTCCTTCAAAAATAAGGACATTTCAATGTGACCCCAAACTTTTGAACGGTAGTGTATATACAAGAAAAACATCACAGTGGTAGGACATGAACAGGCTCCAACAGCAGACAGTGAAACCTCCTGTATGTTCGGTATTAGTCAACAAACGACCAGCAGCTTTTTAGATGAATTGGAGCTGAGCCACAGAAGCTTGGCTGAGGCAAGTAAACACAGATCTGCAGAAGCACAGGTGCAACAACACAGAAGCACAAATTATTCTCTGTGTTGGAGACACAGCAAGCCTGACTAATGTGTTTCAGTTGGAAATCATGATTGGGCAAGCTCAAGCTCAGCTAAGCAGAGAGATCAATGTTACATGGATATAATCCTGACTTTGTACTCATTATTATGCATTGCATTAATAATTTCTGACTCTGTAAACTGCAGTTACACTGTGCAGTCAGGAGAGGTCAGTAAGAAGATTTATTCCTACCCACCATACTAAAAACATTTTGACCTGATCATAATCTCTTAACAGAAACAGTAACACACAGCATCATCATATGCTGACTACGGAAGTGGAGTAATTTCTCAAGCTGTCAGCCTGATCCGCTGCCATAATTTATAGATTAATTATTTACTGAGGTCAGTGGGTCAGAAGCATGCAGAATATTGCAGTGGTCATCCCACTTAGTCAAATATGTAGAGAGGCACATTAGTATATCATGTTTGACTTTTAAGATTATATCAACTTCTGGTTGTGAAGTCAAGCCTCGGGCCACTCAAATCTGAATTTTCGTCTGTCACCACTGTGGAAATTGTGATGTTACAGAGAAATACTGCATGGTCTGAGAAAACTGTCAGGACAAAGTAATATTTGGACGTGTGAGCATAAACAGCTTTCTCCTAGAGTCTGGAGCGCCTCCACAGGGAACACAGAGACACTACATAAGCAACATTCAGGCACATTTGAAAAAGTGTTACGCATAAATAATACTTTTATATACAGTATATACATAATTATACAAATTATGATGAAATGATGGGTTTATTCAGGAATGTTTAGTTCGAAACTTGTAGTTTTGATTCAATGGTGTTCTTGTTCAAATTTTGGAAACCTCTTGAAAGTGTAAACGCTAACACGCCTTTTAGTTTAGGGTGTTAGCATGCTAACATTTGCTGATTGGCACTTAACACAAACTGAACTGTGAAGCTGTGATTTTAGCCAAATGCGATTTTAGCCAAATGCCACACCAGCATGCTAACATGCTTACAACGGCAATGCTCCCATGTTGCTATAGGTATATGGTTAACCAAGTTTACATGTGTATAATAGCCTGTTAGCATGCTAACATTTTGTAATTTGGTAATCTAACATAAAGTTCAGGATGTCTTTAGCTTTTCAAGAATATGGTCATAAACCAAAGTACTGGACAAATAAAACATTTTACCTGATGGTGGCGTAAGAGGAAAAGTCAACTGATCATTAAAGTAAATACAGTTCATCCTGTGGGGGACATGAATGTCTGAAACAAATTTGATGGCACTCCATCCAATTGTAGCCAAGACATTACACTCACAACCATAAATATCAACCTCGTGGTAATGCTAGCGGATAGTCAGGGAAAAGTCATCAGGATTCATCCTCTGTAGATTATTGATATTTGTTGAACACATTTAATGGAAATCCATTCAATAATTTTGAGATATATCAGTAAATGCCATAAGTGTCAACTTGCCAGCAGCACTGGGGAAAAAGTCAGGGGATCACCAAAGTAGGTAAGATGCATCCTCTTGGGACCACGAATGTCTGAAAATGGCATCTCAAATCAACAGTTGTTGAGATATTACACTCTGGACCAAAGTGGTGGACCAACCGACAGGCTGACATTGCCATCCCAACCATGACGCTAACATGGCTAAAAATCCATCTAATATCATGTCATGTTTACAGGGAGCTGGCAAATACACAAAAAAATGTGTGTTGAAGTGATCATTTTGACCCACGGTTGTATGTTAGTGGTAGTGGTATGGATATATGAATATTATACTGAGCCCTTTAACTGATGATCTCCCAGACAGACAGTAATGAACTGCAGCAAACAGAACTGAGCTAACAGAAACATTCAAAGCCACAAAGCATCAGAAGAAATGACTCATCCACAACAGAAGCTCGTCTTTCAAATATTTATAATGCTTCATTGTGCTCTTAGACTTCATCCATGGTCTCTGAAAGGACACACAATGGCCTTTTCACATATCACACTGTCAACAAATTGATCTATTATACAGTCAATGAACTAATGCAGCAGCCTGCTGGTCTGTTTTGTTCAGCAGTTGAGCAGTGAGCTAACAGACTAAATGGCTTGTTTTTGAGAGAGAGCCAAATACTGTGGCTTCACATGTTTCTGTCAGCTCAATCCTGTTTGCTAGTGGTTCATTTTGTCAGGAAATATGTATTTTCTGAATAAGTTATAATAATAATTAGAGAAGAAGAAATTGCTTGGAAAAACCCAAAGGAGTCCCACCCAGTCAAGCCTTCACTGGATTACATAACCATGATCCTGACCCCATCAATGCGAGGCCTTCAGCCTGTACTGCTTGTTTGGCAAAGCTCTGATTTCATCTCCACCTCTAGGAAGAACCAGGCCCCTTCAGCTCAGTGTTTGAGCCAGGACATCATGTCTTGGCCCAGGCCCCGGCTCAGTAATTTGGCGGGGTAGACAATCCAAGTGGGTGGAGGTTTTTGAACATAGAAGAGTTGGCGATGATCTCACCAAGGGACCACAGAGATCATTCATGGGAGTGTCCCAGCAAAGACAAAGAGCCGTGGATCAGAATACAGAACTTAAACAAACACAAACTTACTTTCCAGAGAGACCAGAGAGAGGAAGGAAGGAAGGAGGTATACATGCATACAAGGCAGGAAAGGTTCATTATACCCCTCCTGTGTTCATCACAACCGCTCTCTTTTAAAACCAAAGCATCTTCTGTGACAATCTGTTTGATTTACCAAAACACTCCTCTAGTAATAATTATTAGGTGTAAAAGCACACAAACAGCAACAGACCAGCAGACACAAAGTGTATTCCTACCCCCTCTGTGTGGGACAGCTTGGCCAGGTCCTTGTCTGAAGCCTGGGGGACTCCTGTGGGCCACTCCACCTTCACCTCCTCCTCTGGCGTCTCTTCACACGGCTCCTCCTCCTCTTCTACTTCTTGTCCTTCCTCATACGTCTCCACCTCTGCTTCTTCTTCCTCTTCTTCTCCTTCTTCCTCCTCCTCACCTCCCTCCTGATGACCGGGCTGTGGTAAGGGTAGCTCTGATTCTGAGTTCATGCTTCGCTCTTGTTCTTCATCCTGTAGTGTTGTTTCAGGCAGGCTGACTGGAATGTGGGAGAGACAAAGGACAGTGGTTATTGATTATGCATTCTTACTAAAGCCTTACTGTATATGAACTTGACAGTGTATTGATACAGAGGCCCGGTGTAACTTAATGTGTCCATAAGTGGATTAGAAGGTTTATTCCATTATATGTCGTTCTCCACTTTGCCATTGTCTAAATAAAGGACTGAAGTGATAAAAAGTGCTGTTCCCATTCTCCTTTTGTTTTACAGTCATGATCACAAACACAAGTTGGAATAGTTTATAAGTGATGAGACAAGTTCATGTGTTACCCAGTCTAAGTGTGTGTGTGTGTGTGTGTGTGTGTGTGTGTGTGTGTGTGTGTGTGAAGGCTGAAATTGGATGAAAATAAATAGATGTTTTGAACTTTATAGGGCTGAGGAGTTGCAAAGCATGCTAGGTGTTGGTATTGTAATTACATGGATTTTTAGCCATGCTAGCAGTGTGGAGATGTGAACACTTTGGTCCAGAGTGAAATATCTCAACAACTATTAGATGAATTGCCATGGAATTCTGTTTTGAAATTCATGGCCCCGAGAGGATGAATCCTACTGACTTTGGTGATCCCCTGACTTTTCATCTAGCGCCACCAGCAGGTTAACATTTTGTAATATTTTAGTAAATATTTCCACATCCACATCCACATAAGATGGGATGCCATGAGATTTTTGTACAGACGTTCAGATGTTCCTCTCAGGGTGAATTGTAATAACTTTGGTTATAATCTGACTTTTCAAATCAAATTCTAATTTGTCCAGTATTTTAGTTTATGACCAAATGCCTACAAAGCTAATGATGTTCCCATCAGGAACATTTGTACTTTAGCACTTAGCATTAAAGGTTAGCATGCTAACACCTAAAAGTAAAGTGGTGAACATGGTACATATTGTTTCTATTTTGCATCAGTATGTTAGCATTGTCATTCCAAGCATGTTAGCATAAAGTTAGCATTTAGCTCAAGGCACCACTGTACATTCTCACAGAGCCACAAGCTTTAGTGCTGTATATAGACAGTAAAACATGTTTACCTTTATCACAACAGGGTTGTAGTGTCTCGTTCTTGCTCTGAATGTCCTTCTCCTCACAACCTTCAGTTGTATTTAGCGTGTTCTGTTGAATCAAACATAGTTGACAATCATTCATCAAGTAGGAAAAGTCTAACAAAAAGAAGATCAATATAAAAAGGAAATGTCTTACCTGCTTCACACTGATGGATGGTCTGAGTGATGCCAAAAAGAGAAAGACCGATAGAGACAATAAAAAGCCAAGACAGAGGAAGGCCATACAGACAGCAGGAGAAACAAAGAGGTAGAGAAAGGTCACACAAGTTAATGATGTGTTAAAATATTCCTCTGGCCTTTCCAGTAGTTGGCATCTGTTCTCCAAAACCAAATCCACCTGCACCAAATGACTGTGGGCTGCACCAACATACCAAGGGAGTCACGGGGTAGGTGGGACACAACAGCGTCTGGCACGCAGACCTGCGGTATTTGTCTGTGTCTGGTGGAAATTTCAATCCTGCGGAATTTGTTTCTGCCCAGTCAGAAATATTGATTTCTGAATGAGTCCCAGGTGTGTCTGTATCCTCATTGTGTCTTCATGCATTATCAATGTATGGGTTTGGACGTGACTTCTCAGTGTGTGTGTATATGAGAGACAAAGAAAGAGGTTGGATTACAGTGTACAAAATGGGCACTAAAAGGTTTCTGTTGAGCACTGATGAAGTATAATGGGAGGAAACTGCATGAGAGGAATTTAGTTGCAAAGCTGGGCTGTTTATATAGATATTTCATAGACATAACTTTACAAAATGCATGTTTAATGACAAAGAAAAGCTGGAAAGTGTGGAATGTCTGCTTTCGTGTACAACCTCATTTTAGGGAAGGAGTATTGTGGCTGATCACAAGATTAAAAGGCTGTTTATGTATGTATCTGCATGCCTCAGCAATGTAGAGCAGAATATTGTGGTATACCTGCGGTGCGTCCTGCAGATCTGTGTCAGGGTCTCGATGTGTTTCTGACTGATGCTGTCTGTCTCAGCAGGCAAACTGCTCTCAGCGTTCTTCTTCTCCCTCAGTTGGCTCTCTGGGAACACGTGCCAAGTACAGGTGCACAAAAAATAAATGCACATGCCCACTCTTTCTCTCAATATTATGCCTTTAGGTTTTTGATCAACGCTAATATTTTATAGAAGTAGGAATATATGCATGCAGTACCCCAGTTCTCCTGCAGGGAGGAGAGGTTGGAAAGCAGACGTTCATGGTAGAGCTGCTCAAGCTGTAGGAACTGGATGGCCCACTGGTCTGGTAGCATCACCAGTTAAAGACTTTCAGTCTAAACGTTTCTGTTTAACCACAGTGTTAGTTATATTTGTAGTTTTTATATTGACTGGGTCAGTTTTATGACACTGCAGCCAATAAAATCCCTAGCCTAGTGTGTAATAAAAAACAATTTCATTCTATAAAGTTGGTTTGTTCCTGTTAAACACAGGCTTTCATCATCTAGCAGCTATATAATGTCAACGACAGGGATTGCTATTCACTTCAAATAAAGGAATTATCCACTGAGAGTATCAACAACTTGCGTGATATATTGTACGTGTTAGGTTCAATTATACTGTGCAGCAGGGGTCCGTACGCCTTTTTTTCATGACACCAAAATGAATTAATTCTTGCAAACATCTAACTACAAAGGAGGGAATCTCTGTCTGTCTCTCTGACTGTCTGTCTGTCTGTATTTATGTCTGTCCTTTGATTATCTCGACAACCACTCATCTGATCAACTCCACACTTGGTGGGTGTATTGCTAAGGACCCAAATAAGTGCAGTGTTGCTTTTTGGGATTTTTGATATCGCATACACTTGCATACAGTAGTCCTCAAAGTTTGCTCAAATGCTATGGGCAGGGCTTACATTACAAAAAAATTACTGGTGACTCATTATGGTGCACAGACCATGCACCAGACCATTAGTTTAATAACTAATAAACCAAAATCCAAGACAAGAAAACATGAGGGTGGCAAAGTAAATGGCCTCAGGTCACCTAGAGGTTGGAAATAATAATAATAACAATCAAAAGGTCAATTAAAAGAGTGAAACGCTCACTTATATAAGAAAAATGTCCACTTGACAGATACAGGCAGCAAAGGAATATACTATATACTACTGTACATTGGTGAATCAGCACATATTCAGTTCTGGTTTGGAATTTGTTACTGAAGTGAAGTACTTCATACTTTACATTTACGTTTTAGAGCATTTAATTGCTCCTCTTAAACACATGAACACATACCATCCTCCGTACAGCAAGACAGGCTGACAGCTGTTGCCAGACCAACAACAGACAATCCTCACATATATGCCATTCTGGCTCTGCAGGAAAATACTAGTAATTGGCACACGTCACAGTGCATAAACACAGAAAGAAATGAGGTCAGTGTGAACTTGAAAGGATACAGTCCTCTTTGAGCGAGTAGGCCTCTGCAATCTGAAAAAAAAGAGAATAAACAGGAGGTGAAGTATGCTGATTCACACAGACGTTCAGAATTGGACATCATTAATGTACTTAAAATAACGCATGTGACATTTTAGCCATTAACCCACAAAGCACCAAAGCACACGGTGACCTTAACCCACACTGCTGTGCACTGAAAGTGATGTTGTCAAACACTAATTAGGCCATTCAACCAAATGTAGATGTTTTTGTTTGAAACTAGCTAAATCCCTCTAAAGATGATCACATGACAGCGTCATACCAAGAGGCAGAGCTA
Organism: Nannoperca australis; assembly: GCA_036023655.1. NCBI lineage: Eukaryota > Metazoa > Chordata > Actinopteri > Centrarchiformes > Percichthyidae > Nannoperca > Nannoperca australis. Next base: position 7,209 of record JAVQJD010044430.1, read on the forward strand.
TGCAGACACCCTGTGAGAGTCAAGTCACATGCAAATAATTATGGTTTGGATTATTTGTGTTGGGCTTTTTTCCCCCATCTACTTTTCCCCTTCCCTTTTCCCTTTAGTAAATCTAGACAATGGGGAATTTCACCTCCTCAGGTATTCTTCTGTGATTCCATGATACCAGGTAGTTTTGGGGATGCAACTAATAATTGTTTTCATCACCAATTTCTCTGCTGAATATATTCTATATGTTCTAGCCTAAATGATTAGAGCTATAATGTGTAACAACAATTAATTCAGATTGCTTAAATGTGTAGTTTGAGTGTAGGCTCTATGTGTTGGCATTTCCATGAACCTGTTGCTGTCAGTGTCTGCTGAACAGGAGATCAGTAACCTTCAGGCTTAGAGAGAAAACAGACAGACAGAAAACATTTATTTACTCAGTAACAATGCCGTTTAACCAAATTCCAGTTTGGGTTTCAGATGCAATGAGTGTTATTTGAGGGTTTAAATATACACCAATCAGCCAAAATGTTATGACCACCTGCCTAATATTGTGTAGGTTTCCTTTTTGCCTCTAAAACAGCCCTGAGCCATCAGGGCCTGGACTCCACTAGAGCTCTGAAGGTGTGCTGTGGTATCTGGCACCAAGACGTTAGCAGCAGATCCTTTAATTCCTGTAGGTTGTGAGCCTCCGTGGATCAGACTTGTTTTACCAGTACATCCCGCAGATGCTGGATTGGATTGAGATCTGGGGAATTTGGAGGCCAACTCAACACCTTAAACTCGTTGCTGTGTTTCTCAAATCATTCCTGAACCATTTTTGCAGTGTGGCAGAACGCATTATTCTGCTGAAAGAGGCCACTGCCATTGGGGAATACCGTTCCCATGAAGAGGTGAACTTGGTCTGCAAGGATGTTTAGGTAGGTGGTACGTGTAAAAGTAACATCCACATGAATGGCAGGACCCAAGGGTTCCCAGCAGAACACTCTTCACCTGTCAGTGAAGAGTGGTATGGGCGATCGGTGTATGTAACTACTCTTTGAAACAAAACACAGTGTAACATGGACAGTAATGATGTTTTCTGTCCATATGCATGACACTCTGTGTGTGTACTTATTTCACATAGATACATGGATCCATGGATACATGATTGCACTGCATTGCCTGTCCTTTCCTTTGTTCCATGATTACTGGAGTTGGCAGTGAAGCAAAGTAAACTGCAAGTTCCTCAGGTGCTGGACTGACTGAGACAAATAAATCATATTGTCTAAGTGTTGTTAAGAAGCTGGGGTCTACAAAGTACTGCACCCGCAATATGAAACAACTGCCAGGGTCCTTTTCAGCTAGACAAAGAGAATGAACCAAACCTTTATTTATCACACCTCTAATTAGCATGTCTGTTTGAATGCTGTAATTGTGATCTGAGGCAGGGGAGGCGACAGGAGACCAACAAAAGGGTAGAGGGATGCCAGTTCACATCTCTGCACCTGCTTCAGTAACTACAGCTGATGTCTCCATGAGCAATGCAGTTACAGGGAACATTTAAGATTTTCAGACAGCTGACCTTTTTAAATTATGAATCAAGCCATCTCTGTACATTTGCATGCTCTAACAAGCTATTTTGAAAGAACATTTAAAACACCAGCTCAGTGATTTGTTATATTTGTCTCAGCTAACTGAGAAAACATAGACATTGGAATCAGGTCACGCAGGAAGACTGCCATGCACACACTTTCTGTAGATGTAAGCATACAGAAACGTACGTATACACACCCACAAACAAAACCATTTCACAAAAACTAAATAAAGGCAAATATTCCCTGTGGATGGTCGCGCCTTCTCTCAAACATCCACTTACACACACAAACACACCTGGTGCAGGGAGTGTGGCAGCAGTGTGTAGTCACTGTTTTCTCTGAGGGACTGCAGGGAGGCCAGCAGCTCTGGGCTGGGGCCCGGCGGTCCATCTCTGGGGACACTTCCTGGAAACACACAACACAAACAAACGCTAGTAGGAAATATACCAAATATTTCAGATGTTTCACTAACATTATGGTAACTTCTAACAGCACTGATTTGTAAATTCTCAATGGTTTATGTAACCAATCAGTGATAGAAATATAAACTAAACGGTATGAAAATATATACTGTATATTATTACTTAAAGGAGCATGCCACCTATTTAACACATAACGGTCAGTTTATCATCTCGAGGATGCCTCACTGCCTTAGTTTTTAAGGAGTAGTGAGAGTGACTTTTTAAATTTAAGGGAATACACTTTTTCACTTCCATGCTCAGCATTAGATGAGAAGATTGATACCACTCTCTAAATATGAAGCTAACACCAACAACCAGTTAGCTTAGCTTAAAGACAGGGGTTGTTAACAGCTAGCCTGGCAATGTCCATCCAGGGATGATAATAAAAATAAAAAAATCCCTGAATTCTTTCTGGTGGCTGGCAACATCACAGTGACGGCAAGACTCCAGGAAGTGACTGCGTACGACCAAGAAATAGTCTGGCACATAAACCCCCATTAAACCACAACTTTACATTTTTACACTTTTGTTTTTGTGCAGATAAAAGTAATGAGATATAACGTGTTTGTTCGTAATTAGTGAGCTTTAGAGGTGCTGTGAGGCAGGTTAGATTTACCGTTGGACAGAGCCAGGCTAGCTGTCTTTAGTCTTAATGCTAAGCTAAGCTAAACAGCTGCTGGATGTACCTTAATATATTTATATTTAGTATACCAACAAAAACTACTAAACTATTCCTTGAACCAGCTTACAAACACCAACAAATATTGTAACAACAAGGACAACCAATATGTCAGTCTGCTTTACCTTGTGTGTGTGTGTGTGTGTGTGCGTGCGTGCGTGCGTGCGTGTGTGAGAGAGAGAAAGAGAGAAAGAGAGAAAGAGAGAGAGAGAGAGAGTGTGTGTCATGGCAGACCAATAAGATGTGGTAGATGCTAAAACTAACTGACAAACAGGCTGTTAACCTTAGCAGGTTGCCATCGGTGACAGCCTGTCAGCCCCTCGCCTGCAGCCATTACTGTGACAATAAGTCACCATTAGCTGTAGTAGTTCCAGCTGTATGCTACATTACAAACATCCAATAGTTAGCCGTAGGTTCCTTACAGCGTATTATCGTCATGATCATCTAATTTTCTTCCGGCATGCTGCAGCAGTTTTTGGAAACCAAGTTCCACAGATGGATGATAAGCTTTGAGTTGTTCTGGAAAGATTTCAATCAGCACTTCTCTGCAGAATAACTTCTGTGTCTTTCTGCTGTGCTGGAAGATTCATTATTTTATAGTGTCATTAGCATCCACATTCGCTGATACTGAAGAAAAAGCAACATTACCCAAAGTATGCAAACATAAAAAGTACACACAAGTCATATATTGGATGGAATAAAGTTTCTTACCAGTAGCACTGTCGATGCACAACTCTTCCTCTGTCTGTGTAGTCCCAGTGTCTGGACCCTTCGGCGGGATGGCATTCTTGTTACCCATCACCTCCGTCACTGCACCTATCTTCTGCTCCAAGTGGACGTTCCCCAAAAGCTTCTCTGAGACCCTCCAGTGGGCCGTGGCTGGGTCTCTCTTTTTTTCAGGCCCTCACTGGAAAAACATGAATTGTTTCTGACTTTTATCAGAGCGCTTCCTTTTAGTGAGATAAGCAAATAACTTGGGGAAGTTTGTGTTGCTCTTGAGCGTCTCAAGCACTGGAGAATGAGGTCTCGGGCAGGTTTGGTCTTTGATCAGTCTTGATCATGTGATTTAATCCTCCATTGACTCTCCTGGGTGGTCAAGAAAAGGGAGATTTGAAATTTCCACCACAGCCTGGGAAGGCTGTTCTGTGGGGGATGAGATCTCAGTCTTTGCAGACTTTCCGCAGGCCTTTGTATGCTTTATTGTGCTCTTTCTCTTCTCTCTTATACACAGAATTCAGTGTAGACTCCTTTCCTTGTCCCCAGCAAGCTGTCAAAAAAAATAAAATCATGTATGCCTCATGCATGCAGTATGTTCTGAGGAAGAGGGGACTCGTAAACAGAGAAAGAAGAAAGAGCAGAATGCAAAGTGAAGCAGCATTGCTGGTGAAATGGCAGTTATGTCACTGACTGAAAGGGTCGTCTTTGTGTCTAAACCATGACTGCCCATTGAGGCATGGCAGAGTGCTCCATTCTGAATAACTCCAGGATGAAATTAACATCATAGTAGTTTGTGGAGTAGAAAAGTTAACAGTAAGTATGTGATACTGTACAGCTCAAACAGACTGCACACTGTATACTATCAGTAATCACTTCTTGCACTTTCTTCCACCAGGCAGGGAGGTTTAGAAGTGAGTCAACATTTTTTTAAATAGTTCTTCCAAAATATTGTAGTGTTTTTCAACTGAAAAGGGAAACTGTTGGGGTCTACACAAGAGGACTGACTAATGCATATGGAAGCCTATAGGTGGCTATATTAAAATGATAATGTAAACTTGAAAATGTAATTCCACAATAGAATTATAATTGTCCACATACTGTATACATGTGTTATTTGAGTAAAAATTTAAATTTAAATGCAATAATCCAATTTGCATTTTCATTTTGCCATATAATGTAGCCTACTTTTCAATTTATGTAAGCATTATTAAGTCACAATTAAAATTTAAATACAATTTTCAAATCATTTGAAAATGAAAATGAAAATGAAACTGGCATTTTACATTTCATTTTCAAACCCCTAACCTCTTTTGTCTTGAAGTACTTGAAGAAGTACTGGCTGTAATAAAAGGAGTTCAAGTACTTCATTTTATTTTTACTTAAATAACACAAACATGTGTGAAAATTATAAAGATATTGTTAAATTACATTAAAATTTTTAAGTGTACGTTGTGATTTTAATATAGTTCCCTTTAGGCTACCATAAATGTGCATTTATTCATTTAATTCACCAGGTATTTGTGAATGCAATTTATGTTAATTATAGGCTATTAAGTCTAATTCTAGCAACTTTAGTTTATGACAAAAAGTTAGTTGTTTTCATAAAGACACACCAACACTGTCATCTTTAGAGCCTCGCAGCTAGCATGGCGTTAAAAAAGCCATTTTACAGACTAAACTCTTATTTAACTCAATTGAAAAAAGCAATTGCCAGAGTTATTGATAAAATAATGATAACAATTTACAAAAGTTCATGAGTTTCAGCCCTACAGGGTACATAATATTACAGCAAACTAACCTTAATATAAAGTTTTTTCCAGGCTTAAACATGAAGACAGAATTCAGTTACACATGGGCTAATCATTTAATCTTTCAGTGTTATATCTATTTATTTTTTATCATCATATAATAGATAGACATATAGATAGACATATATAATGTCTATGTACCACTGGACTTGGTATTCTCTGCATTTTGTAGAAACCCTCTATTTACATATCTCCCCCAGTTTCAGCACCTATTGATGATTAAGTAGAGTGGTAAATATATGAAGGTAAAAGTCTCCATTTACAGTCCTTGCTCTAATGTTTTTATCCAGATGAGCAATGCCTGACAACAGGGTAAGGGTTTAGTTTCTTATGTAAGGTCATTTCACAACGTTTACAAGGGTGTAACTGGAACTGTTGACGAAAAGCTAACATTATGAGGATGAATAACATTTTACAGGGTAGTCACTCTATCCTCTAACCAGTCCTGTCACTGTAATTATTATCCAGAGATACCAAACACAGTATTGTCAAGGCTTGGTGGTCTTTATCTTTTGTTTTCATGTATTTTATACTATACTATTTTATACTTCCTTTAATTCCTTTGCATTATGGTGTCAGAGGCAGTTCCCTGTTTTATGCTACACGCTACCTATGTCCTATCTGTCTTAGCATCCCCAGTGGGAACCACATCCTAAATATGTGCAGTAGTGGTGCAGTTTTACACACATTCCTCTACAAGCTTGCAAAAACCATGGCTTCCTCTCTCAGTTGGTAGAGTTTGGATAAGCAATGGCCGACATGATGTAGATGAATATATTTCCGCTTCATGAAGCCTATATTTTCAGCCTGATTGGTCTGAGGGCATGAGAGCTTTGTGATACTATGTGTTCACACAGCATGTTAGCAGTCACATGAACGCTGTGAATTCTACAACATGGAATGTGACACAAAGTACAAACGCTGTGAGCAGTGACTGACTCAGGATCTGTAGAATGAAATTAAAAATGATGCCAGATGAAAATCTTCGTAAATCTGATTAAAGTGCATTATGACAGTTCTGGTTTTGCTTTTACATTGTGAGGTTTGTCCTGTGACTTGCTACATGCTATGTAAACTTTACTGTTGTATGCCATTTACCTTCTTCAATAGTTACATATACTAAACATAATTTTTTTTATTGAGGTTTAAAGTGTGTGGGTAAAGGGTAGAATTTTTATTTTAGAATCAGTATTCATTATTATCCTTTATAATAATAATAATATTAAATAGCATATCATCTTATTCCTTTTTTTATTGTAATACCTTCTTGTTTTATGTTATGTACATGATACCCTATTACCATATGTTCTTATCTTGTTGTATATGTTTTAATCATCAATAATTTTTGTCTATTTTTGCTTTTTATTTTGAAGTACATTGAGTCTATGCCAATCTTATAAAATGTGGTATATAAATAAACTTGACTTGACTTTAAATAAATAGGCACCCTGGCAACCTTGAAGGTAGAATAACTTACAATCACCAAATGGTGGGAAATTGTGAGCAGCAATGAATCACAAATACCTTCATAAAGTTGCAAGCTGAAAAATGCAGAACAAGAATATGGTCATTTATATTTGTTAATGGTTCCTGACAAATGTATCTTCATTCAACATGTAGCCTGCCATTACTGTTATGGAGCCAGATCAGTGACAGTTACATTTGGCATCGAAAAGAAGATTTGGCTTTGAAAACAAAATGGGAACTTGATATTTTTTACATGCTGTGTTTTTCAAAGAGAACATTCAGATTTTTTCTTCATGTCCCTCTTTTTTCAGTGTTTTTTTTTTACGCTCTTGTGACAGCCAACTCTTCAACAGTGAAAAGTGACGTTCTCTCCTTAGTATGCAGATTATAGGTAAATCACGCTCTCCTTGGCCCTCCCCTCAAACCCCTCCTGCCAAAACACTGACAGTTCAAACCGAAAAACCGATATCATGAAAAAAGTGACATTGAAAAAACTGACATCGTAAAATAAAAATGAGTGTAAAAAATAAACTGAAAAAAAGTCACATGAAGAAAGACTCAAAACATTGTCATTGAAAAATACATCAGAATGTAAAAAATAGTTTTTGTTTTCAAAGCCAATTTTTCTTTTCCATGGCAAATATAACTGTCACTGTTCTGGCTCCATAGACAACAGCCCTGTCAGACGTGCTTCTATTCACAGCAGCGTCATTAAAATGTGTTCACACCCAGTGGAGAATGTAGACATGTGAACGCTGTGAACACTGAATTACAACTGCAGTGAAAAGCATAGAAAGAGTTGTGTTCCTGCTTGTGTTTCTACAGTTGTCTGTCCGGTGGTTTCAATTAGTTTCCTGTTTGTAAAAAAAAATCCTGTCGCACGAGTGGGAGGCCGAGCGTGCGTGCGAGTGCACGTGTCTGCGTTACGCAAAGTGAACACGTGCATCGGGGGCGCGTGCTTGCCGCTGACACTCTCGTGCACTACTAAACCTCGCGCTTAATTAAACGTTTTTCTTTCTGTCTACAACTATTTTTAATAAGTGCTCCTCGTTTTGTGAACATAGTCATCGCGTGGACATGGACAGTGGACATGTTCAGTTAAAACACACCACAGCATCCTTATGATAGTGCAGGCTGTCGAGTTCACTGCGGGTTTCTCTCCTGGTATCCCTTATATTATAAATATATTATTAGGGATACCAGGAGATGTAAGGCTTAAAACATCCAGTACTTCCTATTTTTGCTGCGACATCCAGCTTATATCCGTTCTTGGGTCGTTATAGTTCCTTCTGGTAAGGTAACGAAATATCCAGTCCTACCTAGAGCCTGCCATATTCTGTATAAGTTCATGTCACACAATCACAACACCGGACATGTGATGGGGAGATGTACTCACCGCTGGATGATGCCTCGCAGTCTGAACATCAACACCCTGAAACAGCGTCGCGATGTTCGTCCACCCGCGTGTCGGCCCGCAGCAGGATCCACAGAAACCTCACTCTGTCATCTGGCCGTCTCCGAGACGCTCTCATGCATCTTGTTTACGGTCCAATCCGGGGATTTTCAGCTTCTCCTCATTGCAAAAAAAAAAATATATATATATATATATATATATACACCTACATGTCATGATTATTTATTTATTTATTTAACCATGTGGCGCAGGCTGCCACCTCCTGGCAGATGTGTCACACTGGCTGCTGGCTGTGTGTCGGCGGTTATGTAATAGCACATAAAGCGGTCATATGATGGAGTGTTAAACTGCTAAACTGTGCACCGGATTACAACGAAATAGTGAAAATATACATAGTCTTTGTGTTGTATTGTTACTATTACATAACCAGAATAGAAACACGTGTACGTTCATTAGACTGATCAGGTACAAGTCAGACAATCATTTAGATAATTGTGGTCTATTCTTTATTTTACCTGAATAGTGCTGTGTAGGCCTACCCACCTCCTCCAAATCAATTTATAATGAGTAATGATTACTGTAAAAAAAAAATGGGATGTTGGCACCTTAACACACAAAAGAATAGCCTTTTCATTTATTTTAACAAGCTTACATTATCAGTTGCCACAATGCTTTCCATTGCCAAATAACTTTAAGATTTAAACATCTCATAGTTAGAACTGGTGCAGCCCTTGTTTTCCCACGTTTTCCTTAAAATGTACAAATGAATAGCACAATAATTTATTTGTGTAAACCCCAAATTATGCAATTCCCACATCTTCATCCTGAAATAGATGTTTAGATGTTTGAATTGGCTGAGACAAGCCCAGGTTGTGTTTCCAGAAGCTAACATAGAAACTCCCAAGTAGGAAATAGGGGAAATCATTTTCTCCATATTTAAGATACATTTACATGCAGTATTCAGGTGTAAATGACCCATGGACATTCTTCAGGCTTATCAGAAGAAGAGTGTGTGTGTGTGTGTGTGTGTGTGACATTTATCCCCATTCCTTTTTCTAAATCTGAAGACATGAATAGAAGACTCTGGTTTTTATTTCTGCGTTCAAGTTTGCAGAATTGAAATTAGGCTAAAAAATGAAGAAGTGGAGCAGAAAGAGAGGAAAGGTAAAGTCAGGGAAGGAAGCATATTTGTGTGTTTGTGTGTGTGTGTGGCCGGCTTTTCTTTCCTTCCTCTAATGAGTCTGACTTTATAACTGGGCTGCTTTAGGGCTTAACTCTGCTCGCTCTCATTACCTTTTCACTTGCTGTGGACGGCATGAAAAGTCATCCTGTTGTTGATGTTACATCGCCATCACAACATCTCTCTCTTTGCACACACATGCATGCATACAAATGAATTGCATTCTAACAGAAACGTGAGCAGGAACTGCATATTGACTTTAATTTTTATGAATCAAAGGATGCACAGTTTGCAATGTCTACACACAGAACAACTGAGAGCTGTGGACTTTTATTAACAGTGACGTACAACATGCTGATTAATAGGATTCACTAAACAGACGTCCAGTGTGTGTGTGTGTGTGTGTGTGTTCCCCGTATGTTTAAATGCATTGATCTAGGTAGAAAACATTGTCCATTGATTACTATGCATCAGTCCATCCATTCTTATTGGCTCAATGACTTCAGATCCAAGAGGCTCTATAGACACAATGACGCTATTCCTTTAATGTAATTACTCCTCCATTATACTGAGAGTAGTATCCACATTTTTTATACCGCCACCAACCATTTACTAATGTGCTTTAGCAGGCAGTTTATCGATCACTGACCACCCGTCCTCTGAAGAGGGTAGAAACTTCACAACGGTGTTTCTGTTGGCAGTTACTCGAAGGAAGTGAAACCTCGTCCTTCAGCTCTTCACTCACCAGACAGCAGAAACTGCTGTTTGCTGTTAAATTATCGCCTCAAAGCAGCATCCTTTTAATTATTGGAAGGATTTTTACATTAGTTTGCGCACATTTATTTTCATTACTGTATTCAGCACCAAAATCTATATACAAAATGGCATATTTCCTTTTGAACACTCATTGGAAAATGTCTGTGATTGCCAAACCTCCTCTTAATGAAACTTTAATCAGTTCATTATTCTGAGATTGCTTAAAGTTTTGCCACCAATTCAGTAGTAAGAATCTAAAAAAACTAAGTCACAAAATAGTGTCTAAATAATGCAAAGTGACTACTTTTGCTTATGTTGAAAACAAAAAATGTTTAACACAAGCAGAAATGTATGCTTGTGTTAAAAGCATAATGCTTCAAATCCAGAAACTGCTTTCAAAGAGTGAAATCAAAAAGTGTTAAGTATCTATGTTAGTATCTATGTTATTTATATCCAACATCAAGTGTTCTGTCTATATCCAGAGAACCAATAATGCAGAGTCTCTGCACCTTTATCACCTTAAAGCAATAGTTTTATGATCTGAACTCTCAGCAAAGTCTTTGCCAGGAGAGGAAGGGATACAACATTTGTCCTTTAGCCACACTAAAACGTATTGTTAGCATTAAATGCTGCACTAGAGTGATTAATGACGCATAACAGAAAAATAGTCTATTTTATGTCATGTCATTTTTTTTGAAATTCCAAAATATGTTTGAAAGAATGGCCACAAACTGCAGTGTAGCAAGTATAAGCCCTAAGAGTCTGAAGAATTCCTGGCAGCTGTAGGACTGTAGCTCTGCCACTGGCTCTGACCACGGATTTCCCATTGAAGAAAGGCAAGATGTTATTGAAGATTCCAATCTGTAGCACGCGGTCAATTCAAAGGGGCCAAAGGTAACATGGTAGTTATGAACATATAGTGTGTGGCCGATATACAAATTCTCATCATCCAAAAAATGTGATAGGTAGCCAGGTGAACTAGCTAAAACATAAGAGTCTGAAAGGAGTCTCCCCCTTTGTTACCCTCATTTAACCATGTTTCAATTCTCACTATGAATCAACTCAGATTCCCTTCAAGGCTCTCTGCTCCGGCACTTTTCGCCGTCGCTTCTTGTGCCGTCTCCTGGTGGCGGCGTCGAAGCAGGTGACCATCATGACTTTGGCCTTGCAGAGGTTGAGCCGGTCCTCCAGCCGAGCCGTCACCACCTCAAGGGCCTCCAGATGCTCCAGGGAGTCCACCTCGAAGGTCTGCCACAGGTCGACTGGAGAAGGACAGTGAGGTGACACCAAAGCAGAGGTAAAGAGTGCTAACCAACGTATTACTGTGTATGTAGACAATATTACTGTGATGTTACAGGGGGGATCAATACCTATGATTTTACTTCACGGGATGCTGAGATGTTTTTATTTAAAAACTCACATCATGGATGTAGTTTTGTCACAAACCCACCACAATTATTAATATTTCAAGACACTCCTATACTATAAGACTTGCTTTGCCAATGTTGCAATTTGACCTGCTGTCCTGACCCCTGCTCGGTCAAGCGGAGAGTTAGTTAGCCCAGTGTCACGCTTGCTCATGCTAAATTATAAGTAACAGCACCATGTACTTTGTGTACAGAGTAAAAAGATAGAATCTGCTATTGTAGGAAATTACGAGGAATGATGATAAAGAGGACTCTGGATACTGTCCCAGTGATAGCAGGATGCTGCCCCCTGTTGAAATGCTGTCATTCTACAAGATCATTCACTAAATGTCAATTAATCGATCAATAAAAACGGAATGGGTAACTATTTTGATATTCTCTTTATTCTCTAAATGACAACCATTATCTGGTTCCAGCTTCTACATTGTGTGTTCTGCTGTCTTTCCATGTCAAATATGCTGGATAATCCTTTTTGGACTGTTGGTCAGACAAAATAATAATATTTGAAGATGATACTATGGGCCCTAAGAAAAAGTGATGAGCATTTTTCATTTCATAGACAAAACAATTCTTTAATTAATTGATAAAATAACTCATTAACAATATTTTTCTTTTCTTAAACATAATTATATCAAAGAGCTGTTCCTGATTTTTCTTGATTTTTACTGACTTTTGCTGATTTTATTTGTTTTATCTGCTCTTACTCAATTGGAAAATAATTTGTTGCCTTGTGTGGAGCAGTTTGAAACACGAGTTTAGAAAAGTGCCCTAGTAGAGATTATTGGTATTGTTATTGTTATAATCATCAGATGCAGATCTCATTGAAAGGTGGATAGTTGTACGGTAGGCGTCTGTGACAGTATATCTGTCAAATTTATAACAAATGTGGAAAAGAATTTTCAGAAGAATAAAAACATTATTTAGCATGCTTATTTCTTCAAAGAAAATAATCATTTGACTGACACTCTTGGTTCCACTTGGCGGGCTCCAGCATGAGGTTGTGTTTGGCCTGCTCTAGCTCTCTCCTCAGGTTGTTGTATTTGTCTCGGACCTCCGAGATCCTCTCCTGACGGTGCTCCAAAAACTTCAGCTTGGCACTGAAGCATGCAGGCCCCTGAAAACATGCACACACATTTCACTACTTTTATATTTATTGCTGAAACACATGATAGTTAATGATCAATGATGTTTGTTGCATCATTTGTAACATGATGCCAGCTAGCTTTAGCATTTCTGCCCTCTGCAAATCCCACAACCCCTAGAATAACAATGAGCATCTGAAAAAACCTTTTTGTTTGTTATCTGCTACATAGACACACACACAGTTATAGAGGTTGGATGAACAACAGAAACACCCCCTTACTTTCTCTCTCTCTCTCTCTGTCCCCACACACTCATAAACACCATGTTAGAGTAGGGGTGGCACCTCTGGAGAGTGAGACAAGGCAGGTCTGTAGGCTACTAAACAGAATTACTCTCTGATTATACTAACCTTATTACGCCTCAGGGACTGTCAAGGGAAGGTCAATACATGCACATTTTAAAGGGGAACAAAAGAAAACCTCTAAATATGAAGCATGGGCTGCTGCTGTACTACACAACCACTGCTATTATATTTATCTCTTATATGGTTGTATTTTAGAGACTCACCCCCCCCCAATCCACGACTTCAATACATTTTCTTCCACAATATGTGCTATGTCTAAATCCTCTGTTATCTTTGACCAACAACGTGTTGTTTTACACCCAGCAGTCTTCTTTGTCCTCTGCTGCAGCATTGACCCAATTTCCCCCCATGTGGTCATTAAAATTGTATCAAAGTTGCCCTCCCTGAGACTGGTGGAGGCGGGGAATAGTCTCATGAGGCCAAACCTCTCATCATGGGGACATTACGTCACCACTTGCACCGCATTTTGTTTTCAAGCCACAAGGTGAAATCTTTTATTTAAGCTTTACCTACCCAGGGTCAATCCACTGAGCATGCTATTTTTTAAGCTGCTTCTACTATAATCTTACACATGAAACCTGGTAACCCAGTAAAACCACAGTGTTTATTTGTGGCCACTGCAGTTGTTGTCCCTCAACGGCGCTGTGTTGCAAAATGAGGTGTAAGTCATTCACTTGCCCAACAAGATTTTATCAGGGTAACTGAACCAAACAATCTCTTGATCTCTTACCTTTGGGCCACCATTCCAAATTGCTGAGATGAAGCCACCACAGGAGCTGTGCTTGTAGCAATGTTTTCAAAGCAAAGCAGCATTGCCTCATACTTTACAGGCTGTGGGACACACAGAACCTGTAACACTTGATATAGGTGTATATAAAGTATTTCAAAAGCTGTGGGAGGCTTGTGCTGCTTGCCAAAAACTTGTTTTGCTGCATGTACAGAATCAACAGAGGTGGCGAGTGCAAAATTACCATGACCCACAGTCAAAGTGGCCACAATTGTAAAAAGGTACACTTAGGTATTTTTCAACCTTTTGAACTGGCTCTGCTGTTTAGCATTTTAACCTGTTAAACCCGTTCAGCGGCTGCTGAAAATGAGAAACCTGCTAAGTCACCTAAATGTTTTCTAAATTACTCTGTAAAATAAGAAATAAGTTTGATAAGAGATTTGTTAGGTATTTTGCTAACCAAGAATCGGGTCAGAAATGGAACCAGCTGTCGGAACCCAACCATCGAGATGTTTATTGCAAAATGACTTGCGCTCCTTTTCAAACCTGAGAGACCCTAGAAGAGGTTAGATAGACATACGTTCTACCATTCCCGCTGGTTGATAATAGAGGTTGATAAAGGTCATATTTAACATGATGCCCTTTAACCTCCTAAAAAAATCAAAATAAACCCAGCACCTGTTTGCCAGCACCTGCTCTTTTCTGCATCCTCTGCACATTGTCGATCTCATAGACCTTGATCTCGTAGGCCTCTGGGATTCCCCGATCCACCCAGCGAGAACGCAGACCACTAGCCGAGCGTCTCAGGGACAGGGGCGTATCATGAGAAAGACGACGCTGGTGAGTACCTACAGCAGGGTGAGGCAGAAGGTGCAGTGAGCTGCTGTATCTCAACGTGTTTTCTTTCTTTTGCTTTCTACTGCTGTTGAGATATTCTTAATTTTAAAAAGATACCTAATCAAATAATATTTAAGGGTATTTTAGTTTATTTTTAATCAAATTTATTTTAATGTTTTGTGTTTGGTATGATCAACAACCAGTACTGGCACAAAGAGAAGCCACTCGATTTAAAAACGTATTATTACAGAATTTATACTTTCAGTAGATTGACAGCACATGACACTGACTTTAATTTAGCAACATTGCCTCAGATTATGCTGTTGTTGTAAGGTCATATTTTTACAAATGAATTAGCTTGCTCATAGTGTTCATGGATTTACAAGGCAGCTAAAGCTGGAAATAGAGTATTCTTAAACCACTACATTAGCATTGTCAACTTACATTCTACACTAAAAGTGTCACTCAGCCTCACAGTAAGAATAGATGTGTATGATAAATGAAGGCTTTTGTCTCTAAGTGGCTTTCAATGCCCAGGCCATGTGGTCTGATGGAGAACTGAGAAAACAGTTTGCCTGAGGCCAAACGCAGCTTGCCAGGGCTACCATATTATTCATATTAGTCGAGACAGGAGGCACAATTCGTGTAACTCTCTCTTGATTGATGGAATTTGCTAGTTCAGGAAAATATATTTTCGGCCTCACTGGGATTCTAAGATATTAAGGATTTCTTTTCACTCTAATGATATGGATACAGCTTTCACCAGAATGTAGATGAGTCAATTACATACAAGGACACATAAGGAGAAATGAAGCACAGACAGAATTTAATCATCTAAATTAATGGTAGGATGGTAGGTTTGAGGATTTATTTTAATTGCTCCATTAGCAACTTATACTGTGTTAACCACGTTTTCAACAAATGCTTTTAAGAGTTTCTCAGTGTATATCTTTTAGCAAGAATTGTTAGTATGCACACAGCCATCTTTACAATTTAACACATTTCTGCTTTTGTGCTGCCATAAGTACGCATCGTATCTGAGTTCATATATAAATGATGTGCCCTCCTACACAATTAGGCTTTTAATGCCAGTAAGGAAACTCTGTCTGACTGCATTCTACAGATGTGTGTCATCTCCAATTAATGTCACATTAATATTTTATGTGGTCAGATTACAAACCAGAAAATATGATGGCAGTACTATCATTGATAAAAAAAGGTTGTTTTTTATGGTATGGAAATGTTATGTTCTAAAGCAAAATAAATATGGCAGCTTTATGTAAAATTCCTCAGACGTAAACCTCACCTTTAAAAGTTATTTTCTTGGTTTTACTAGACTGGACTGAAATTTCCATACAATTTAACACCAGAATTTCTCAAATTAAATGTGATTCAGCACTTGAAAATTGCATTTTGCATTTAATTGGATTGATGTGAATGTGCCAGCACACCATTGGGACACATTATCATGCAACAAAAAAACATAAAAAATGACAAAAGTAAAAGTAAACATGGCATACATTATAATATCTGCCAGCTGATAATGACTGTACTGAAATGAATAGACATTAGGAAGTTGCTTTGAGACAAGGACAATATATGAATCAATCCAAAATGGTCTTGCAGGTTATCATTAAGATGCTCAGCATGCATGCTCACTTTAGACTTTTTTGCGACTACACTTGGAAAACTCACAACAACAACACACTCGGCACTTGGATAAGGTTCTGATCTTTGCAGAAGAGAAAGTCATCCACGTCAGTTCATAAAAGGCCATTTATTCCAGGTGTTTTACCTGTGTTGCCTCTCCTCCGAGATGATCGGTTGCTGCGAGCCACACTGAGGAGAGAGCCACTCCTGTCACTGACTGAGCCTCTGTTTGAGGTACTGCTGCCTGTGGCTTCGCTGTCCCTCACCATGCTATCATATCCACTGCTCACCATACTGTTCCTGTTAGAGAAATGTAGGGAGGTCTTCCCCATAGCTGGCGGCAAATCTCCACTCAACACACTGGTGGTGTCACTTGCGTGCCCACTCAGGTGATCAGGCGTGCGGGGGGCAGTCACGCGGCTGTATGGCGAGGAAAGAGCGGTCATTTGATCCAGTCCTTCTGAAGTGGGGCTAGAGGCCCTTTCCTTAAGGATATCTGAGATCCGGCCATTGACAAACCCCTGGATGGCAGATTTTGTGGATGAGCATGTGGAGCTCTGGCTCGGAGTCCGACTGATGGAGTGAAAGGACTGTGGAGGGGAAGAGGAGAGAAAGGAGGATGTCCGCTCAAAGCTAACAGTTTTACTGTCTGGGGAAAGACTGGCACTGCGGTTGATGGACTGTCTGAGGCTTTTGTTGGGGAGACTAAGGTTCTTGATGCTGGGGGCAGACAGTCGACGGACTTTAGGGCTTGCCATCTTAAGTTTCCCCACAGCAGAGAGCTTGGAATGGGTATGCCTAGCAGACTGACTTTCAGAAGGAAAGAAGTGATGACTTTGGTCATACCTAGGATTCTTTCTGGGGCTTCTGCAAGCCCTTGGTAAGGTGAAATCTCCCTCATTATTGACTTTATAACCTCCCTTACAAGCACCTTCAATGCTTCCCTTGGAGCTACCCTTAGAGCTCATGGAGGTGTTACTGCTGCCTCTATCCAGAATTGGGAAGTCCCTTGGGGTTCTCCCGAGGGAATTAGTCCTGGTAGCCAGCTGCTCCAGTTTGGCACTGAAAAGCCTGCTACTGTCCTCAATGGGTGACGTCGGCCTCCCACTCATATTATCATGTTTCATTCGTAGATATGAGGTCTCAAACAAAGACTCAACACTCTTTCCAGAAGCACTGCTTGCGTGATGTTTGTACTCTGTTCCATATTTCCGAGGAGAGGAGAGATGGGGTCTGTGGTTCGCTGGGGAGTGCTGTCTGCCCTGCCTCCTCTCCAGAGTTACCCCTGGGCTACACGGAGTGGATGATGTCACCCCCCTTGGGTCTCTGTGGTTGTCTGCCATGTGGCCGCCATGATAGCTGTCCTGGTGGTTGGCATTTTGCCAACCTCTAGGCAAACTACCTGTTTTAAAGAAAGCAGGGGTGGTTTCTTGGCAACCAGGTAAAACACCAATTCTCTTGAGGGCATTCCCAACACGTCTGGAACCGATTTCTCCACCCTCTGAACCCCTTGGAGTGTTAGTGGAAAAAACATGCTCCCGGTCTCTAGGGTGGCTCTTGTCTGTATTTCTCAGTCTCTTTCCACACATATTGTTTTCTGCAGTTTCATCACAGAAAGTTGAATCTTCTAAGACCACTGGGTCATAACAAGTTTGGCTAAAAGGTGAGTCACATTCTTTGACAGAAGAAGTCTTCCTATTTTCTGGACATTTGACATTATTCCCTCTAAGGTCAGGCTGCAACTTGACTTCTGTAAAAGTGTCATGAGGACTTTCCTTTTCTTTTGCACCATTCAACTCACAATCCATATCTGTATTAATCAACATTGGATTTATAAATGAAGGTGAGAACCTCTTTTCCCTTCTGAACTGATATTGGGACTTTTCAGTGCCAGGCTCTGTAGCTACAGATTGAACTACGGAGCTTTTGTTTGTGTTAGAGGAGCCTGCAGCTACAGATTCTTCGCTGACATTGCTAATGATTCTGATTGGTTGAGAGCTGGCAAAGCCTTGAACATGTGCCTGTGATTGGGCAGCGTCTCTGATGCAAATAATGTTTCCACCTGTCCTCCCTCTGTTTAATGCACCACTGATGGTCACCTCCTCTACCATAGAGAAGACAAGTTCATCTTGACCTTTTAGGTCCAGTGGCTGTTGAACAGTTACTGTGATGGTGGCCTTCATTTCCTTAATGTCCTCTGTGGGGCGATTAGGTAAGACATCTCCAAGTATAACACTGGTAGCCAAGGAGTGTGAAGAGGAGCAGGAGGAGGAAGGGGATATGGGGGAGCTTTTGCCAACTGGTGAGGTCCTTTTGACTGGTTTGAACCAATCAGCAGCTTCAGGACTCTTCTGTGTACCCGTAGGCTGTGGAGCAAGAGAACTGGTGATAGCCATGCCCTGAGCATCCACATCAAAGTCCTGATAACAGAGCTTATTGTCTGACTTAAGAGTTCCATTTCGCTTAGAGCGACTGGTCATGTTAAGACTGAGAGTTTGATTCAGCAGTTCCTCACTGGAACTGGTTGCACCGCACTCCTCACAGTCATACAGACCCGAATCCTCTCTCTGAAAAGTGTCTCCTGGGAAGGCACCATCTGTTTGCTTTTCTCCGACAGAGGTCTGATTACAGCCCGACCCCTGATTCAACGTCTGTGGTGTTTCTGATGATGCGGTGTTTGTCTCTTTCCCTGTTTCTTTCTGGGGTTGTGATTTGGTTGGGACATTGTTAACAGAAGGCCCTTTTGAGGAAGACTTGAGCACATCCATCGTTGTCTCACTTCCATCGATACAGCCCAAGCGCTCTTGAAGTTCAGCAAATGTGTCACATTTAAGACAGTCCCTCACTTTCTCCTTTGGGTCTGCTTTCAGCACTTCTATATTCTCTTGAACAGTTTCCTCATTCTTCTTTTCTCCCTGCAGCTGAGGAATTCTCAGAAG
Source organism: Nannoperca australis (assembly GCA_036023655.1). Lineage (NCBI taxonomy): Eukaryota > Metazoa > Chordata > Actinopteri > Centrarchiformes > Percichthyidae > Nannoperca > Nannoperca australis. Next base: position 26,283 of record JAVQJD010044430.1, read on the forward strand.
CTCTTGGAGCAGAGCGGTAAACTCCGGGTCGTCCATGTCAGCCTTGTTAGGATGCAAAGAGGGTATGATGGGCACAAATTCAGGTTGTGCCAGTCTTGAGGTTGTTTTGTTCTGGACCAAGCCATCTGAGTTTAGTTGAATGACTGTATCACAGGACTGGTCACTACTGGAGCGCTCATCGAGTTCACCACGCAAACGGAAACGACAGATTTCGACGTCTACCTCATCAGTGGAATGGAACGCTCGCAGGGATAAAGACTGAGGTCCTCTTTTGTAATCTTTAGTCAAACTCCTCCCGCAAGGTGAACATGAGGTGGACTGCTGTTGGATAAAGATAGATTGTGGAGTTAGTTCTAGAACTGGACTATTCAAAACATCAACAAATAAATAATTGGGGTACATTTTAAACCATCACATGATAAGACAGCACATAGTGTACGTTTTTAATCAAATTAAATTATAAAACGAAAATGAATTAGTAGAAAGGCATGTACAATACCTTAGTCCTCTTCTGCGTCCTTCGGATGCGTGACGCCAGCTGGATGGTGGATAAGGTCTCTTGAAGGTGTGCCAGTGAATCAGCAACCTGGGCGATTACTGTGGTATGACAATTTACATGGCCCAAGGACTCTCGAAGCAGCATAGGCAACTTACTATCCCTACGCAGAGAGAGTGAAAATGTCCAGACATTAACTCAAAGGATGCATCAGTTATCCAACCAGCCAAATCTATCAATTTTCTAATTTCATGTAGCATGAAGTATGTTGTATGTATGTTCTTTTATTGTAGTCCCTTTATCAGTATAAAATGGGTTAACATTTAAAACTCTGACACCAAGATACAAGACCAACAGTAAGAATCAAATTAAGCTCACTGTCAAAATATTAATGCAGTTGACTTTACAACAAAATATGCCAAAATGTTTAAACAAATAATATTTAGTAATTAAAGTCTTACTTGTTGGGGGTGGTTTTATGTCCATTTAGTAGAGACACAACAACAGGGCCCAGTTCAGAATATGGAGGTTTATTTTTGCTCATACCCCTCATACCACTACACACATCAATCATGGTCAACTTTGTGGGGCCACGTGAACCTAAGGACAGAAATCACAGAGGAGAGTGTAAATGCTAAAAGCTTTGCATGCAAATATGCAAATAAAGAACATATAAAAAAAA
>JAVQJD010044433.1:0-22702 GCA_036023655.1 Nannoperca australis
TATTGCCAAGTCAAGATGTGCCATGCTAATAGACTCCTACCCAAAAAGACTGAGTGCTGTAATAAAATCAAAAGGTGCTTCAACAAAGTATTAGTTAAGGGTGTGCATATTTATGCAACCAGGTAATTGTAAGAGTTTTATTTTTTTGTTGTACAGGTTATAGGTCACACAATAAAGGTGAAAAGTTCTGACATGATTTATCTTGGTCTCATTGTTTTACATCACAAAAACCTGACATTTTAACAGGGTGTGTAGACTTTTTATATCCACTGTAAGCACATAAGCACAGACAAATAGCAAGAAAATGTCAGAACCACTACTCCAGATTATGACAGCATGTTTGATTGTTCATCAACCACTGTTATAGCTTTGGAGAGTTTTGAGATGTGATGTTCCTTCGTTCCTTGAGTTTTGGCTCTTAGATTTACTGAAATGGGTTACAGAGAAAGTGCCTCCTCCAGTATTTGTCTATCTAATCATGCCCAGCTGTCTCAAGAATATGTCTGTTTTCACATTAACCAAACATTGTGACAAGAAATCCGATACTGTAGTGGATGATGTCATAACGTGCTCACCCTTGTGTCATGAGAGGGAACCATTTCACGCTTCATTACTTTCAGGCAGCTGTTGTCAGTTGACGAAGAGGTGGGGGCAGATAACAACAGCGTTATCAAGATTATTCTCACTCACAAATTGATGTCTAGATATTTCCATTCCAAGAACACCCAAAAAGGGGAAATCATCCTGCTGTGCAAGAGCCTGTACCACTCACTAATCCCTTTATGTAATGTCTCTCACCTTACCTTTTCTTATTTTAAACATCACATTTATTGACTTTTAAGAAAATAGTGGGCTTCTGTATGTAAGTGAGCAGCTTGAAATTGCATACTTCTAATTCCACTGCCTTATCTGGAATCTCCAAAGCCAATATAAATGCCTTCCCAGTCAGACTAAAAACATGACTCTTTAACGGCTTCCCTTTTTTTTTTGCTTGAGTCAACTTTGGTGCTGTTGTGTGTTTAAGACTTTAATTATACGAGCCATAAAGTTGTCAGTGTTGTTGGAGATCACAGAGAAGATTGTCGTCACCTGTGGGGATCACTCCGCTGGGTGACGCCGCCATAAATCAACGGGCTCCCGCGGCCGCTCTTACAATGTTGATTCAGCAAAATCTGAGGGACACTGTTGATACACATTTGCAGAATTACGCAGCTAAAGTGCCTCAATAACTCAATGTGAAATTTGAATTTGTTTTAAAATATGCAACTACAGGCCAGGAATGTGTGGCACCCATTCATTACACAAACAGTGTTTGAGTTGTGATGTGTGATGGTTGGAGGTGTTTAAAGTTGTTTACTGTAAACCATTATTCATATGATTTATCTAATGGTGGTGTGTACACTGCTGTCAGCATAATATGCTAAACGTTTTTGAGGAATTATCTACTTATTTATACAAGACTTGCTCTCAGTCCTGTGCTTACTTTCTATAAGGAAGCTAAATGAACTTTCATTGAGCTGGTCTCTGGTTCAGGTCCTCTCTTGATGAACGGGACTCCTGGACATGACATAAATGGTTTCTCTTTATCTCCACAACCACGGCCTGTGGATGTCATCAGGCACGTACAGGGCCACCTGACAATGCACTGACAATCAGTGGTCTGCAGGTCTCCTCCCACGCTTTTAACCCACCCAGAGCTGCACATGTTACATTGCCAAGGGTGAATTTGTATGTAAATGGCTGTGCTTCCTGTCCTCTATCTGCTAGGGCCAGGGTGGGATTTCCTCATTCTTGATGTCTGACCTCCTCTACTCTTCTGTCTCCTATTTCCCTTTTCACTCCAGTCTACCATCTGGAGATAGAGGTTATCACGGCAAGCCTGTGGCCTCTTTGTGTTTGTTCAGTTAGACCTGTATATTGACACAAAGTGTTCCAAACTGAAGGCTGTGGAGTCATAATTATAGTTACTGACTTAATCTCTCTGTTAGTGGAGGTATACTGTGTATATGTATTGTCAGAGGGCATATTCAAGTGTCGATTTATTTTAAGTAGAAAAGAAGTGGTTTATTTTATGGAAGAATATTCTTTCTATTCAGTCAGGACACCTGATTTCCTCCCAAATAATGATTGCAGGTAGTTTTCCAATGAAAAACCACATTTAACTTTTTCTCCTTTTGGCTAATTGTAAGAGTCAAGCCAAAATGTGTTTTTATTTTAATTTTAAATTGTGGTTACACTAATAGATACATATTTCTGTTTTAAAGAAGTGGTTTCCAATCTGGGGATTGATTTAAATCTGAGGATTCACAATTTGAAAATAAGTGGCTGTAATCTTAATTTTAATATTAACAATTGTTTACATGACTACATGTATGTGAAAGGCATGGGTTGTAGTGATAAACCCACAGAGAATTGTAAACCTCGGCTCTATGGAGCTTTGTAGAAGCTTTTAGGTCATTGCTTTGGTTTTTCAGCCTTCTACTTCCACTACTGTTTTGATTCAGTCACTGCTATTATAGCGCTGTCTTTCGGCAATAGAAGGCAGCTAATATTAACAAAAAAGCTGAAGAAAAACAAACTTGTGCTTCCTGCCCAGCACCAAACAGCAGACTAGCTGGTGAACAAAGTGCAGGATTTAGCAGCTAAAGAGTCAGATATTTCCCTAAGGAGTTGATAGAGACCAAAACCAGAGCTAAAAGAAGAGCCAATATTGGACTTTGTGTCATCAAGTGGCCACAAATGTGCTAATGCCACTCCGTATATATGCTGTGAAAATAGGCAGGTTTGCCATATAAACTTAAAAGGTTAGTGTTATGTTAGTGTTGTTTTCATAGTTTTTTCCTGATACCTCCAAGTGGCCTAAAAAAGATGTTATTAATGCAGGTTTAAAAAACATTTAATTTGGACTGTTATAGCTAACAGACTGAGATGGTTAAATCATTATATAGTTTAACTACTCATAACTCAGATTCTCAATGTATTTATAACCTGCAATTATGGGTCACAGGTAGAATTTATGTTTGTCACACCTAAAAAAAGGTTTGGAGCCACTGTTTTCACAGTGGTGTAAGAATACTCATTATATTTATAAATCAAATTTGATCCCGTCATAGAAACGTATTTCATGTTGTTAAATGTGGACAAAAGGACAATAACAATACGCACTGGTGTGCAGTGAAAATAAATACTTTGTTGGCGTCTGACTATGCTCTGTGTTCACTTGCTTGTCAGTCTGGAAACACTTTCTCCAGACACCACGGTGAAAATGGTAGAAATCGGCCTCAGAAATCCAAAGAAACATCCGTAATTTTAGAAAGGAATGTCACATTCCTTTGCAGTTGACTGAGCCCAGTCTTCCAGAGTGCCTCCTATCAGGAAGTGCTGCACAATGGAAGCAAATTGCCAGAAACACAAAGTCAGACATTTGGGACAGAGGTGGGGGCAGACAGAGGAAACTGTGTCAGGCGCTGCTTTCAGACAATAACCTCTCCTACCACACTCAGATTCAACAATAAATATATCCTAGGATAATCTAAACAGTCAAATACTCTGGGGATGGACCCTAATTTAGAATGGCCTCATCAGCTTAGAAGCTATTAGCTGAAATGTAGCATTGCTCCACTTGTGTTAAAGACATTGTGTTGTTGTGACACTGTAAACAAACAGGCCTCTGCACAAATACTGACTGATGAGACTACTAATACATAGATTAACACTACATATTGAATTGTGCTTGTGTCACAAGTCAGAGTGTGTGATGGGACATTTTGAATACAGGAAAAAAAAGCTTTTTTGAAAAACTAATTTCATTTTGTAGACTTCATTATCATGAAAAAATTATGTATAATTATAATAATGTAAAAATAATGTAATTTTGAGAAAACAAAATTCTATTCTGTGAGAGAACAAATTATTGTGGGCTTACGTACATAATAACAGACCTGAAAATGAAAAATCATTTTCAGTGTTTTAAATCATCCATTGGCTCAGAATTTAGACAAATACCTGTCCACACAACACAACAACTGGATTAGAAGTTATTAATGTTTATTATACAGGTTCATATTTTCAATCAGGATTTGTTAAGATACACAAAATGCTAACTTTTTAAACCCCAACTTGTATGTGAAGTGTTACTATTTGTATTTTACATTCATATTTAAGAACAATGTATTTGCAGCATCAACTTACTTTATCCTTCAATTGATTGAATGTTAAATATGACATTATAATATGACACGATATTAACTGCTGTTTGCTCTGATCTACATCTGACATTTCTTCTTCTTTTTAGTTGTTCGTTGTCCTAATTATCCACATTCTACCCTTCTCTGCCTGTTTTTAAATGGAAAACCCAGCTTTTAACCCTTGCCTTCCAGTAACAGGGTTGTGAGATAATTGGCCCTTGTCGCAGAGGTCCACCACCTGCTCTCTGTCTGACACAGGGCCATTTCTATAGGCTTCGAGCAACAGAGGCATCCATCTCAGCTCAGTGACTGATGAGCAGATTGGGGGCTCTGCACTCAGCATGGCCCTAGGAGACATCTTTATCTGGCCTGGAAGCGATGGCTTTACCCAGCCATCTGCTCCCACAGGGACTTCACCAGGATAGGGAGGGGGCAAGTGAGCTCATATGCGCAAGCGCCTACATGCATGTGTGTAATCTGAGATTCATTGTTCAGACTTGTTGTGAATGTCATTTTGGATCCACAAATGATGGTGTAGATTAAAATGGCACATTTTCTAGATGATCAGCAGCTGCTGGCCTGTTAGACATTTGTTTAACAGCTGTAAGTGAACTGCAGCTAATGTGACATTAAATGGTTCTTCCACCTGCTTTCTACATAAAGGCTTTAAGAATTTGAACAAGAGAAATGGGAGGCTTACACGTGAATAGCTCCTCTCAGTTTGATTTATTTTGTACAGACATATCTACATATTTGAAGTCTCTCTCTTTGTATTTTGAATTGTTGACTGTACGCTTGGTCTCTTTTTTGTTTGGAAACACTGCATTCTTGTCACAGAAGTCCATATGGTGGTGGTGGTGGTTTTGGGGGGGGGCGGTGACAGGTGCATCTGCCTCTAAGCTGGAGGGCAAGAGATAGTCTGCGCTGTGCTTTGTTTCCATTAAACATCTGCCACTCTGGAGCCCTGTGATATACCACTCAGTACCATCCTTTGGTTAAAAAAAGTTAATTAATTAATTAAGTACAGGGGAGGGAAGGGTTTTTTTATCGGTAGTGACAACGTACAACATGTACACAAATAAATCTAAAACAATGGCTTGAAGGCCTTCTGTGGTGAAATTTTCCATGGATTTCAACTTTGTTTATGTCACTTCTTGTTGCCTAAATGTTCTTTCAGATATGTTATTTTTACAATAAATATTAAGCAGCATTCAAAACAGACAACTCATGCGTTCAGAAGAATGCTGGTGTTATCTATTGACACAAGATCCACGTTGTGAGCCAAACACAAGTTGCTGGTTTTCCTGAAATGGCTAAATTGAGCTTAACACCTTCCAAAGGTTTCTGCAACTGTGATGGCAAAGAATGTTTGGGCATCAGCTGTTCTGAGTATTTACAATACTCAAATTTCATTTTTGTGTCTTTAGTTTCATTAAAGCAGTGATAAACCTTGTCACATGATATGTTTGGATTTAGAAGGCTTTACATTTTATTTTGGCTTGTGATCTTTTTTAGGTAATTTCTTATTACAGCTGAATTCTCAATTATACAGGATTAGTGTATTTCCCTAAAACTCTTAGGGAAACTAAGAACTAAACTTTTTGATCCACAAATTAAAACTATCAGAAGAAAAAGCCAAAAATAATCTTGGTAAATGTGAATTATTTACAGTATCTTCTTGTATGATTTGGTTCATACCTCCTCAACAGAGTCTTTGTTCATTGTGTGGTTGTGACGACAATCCATACCTGCTTTTGAAGGTGACTGTCAGGACACTTTGGCTAAAGGAAAATATCCAAAGAGCTCACACAGACAAGGAGTCCTTTTATAGACACCTCTAATCACCAGTTTTGTACACCTGGTTATTGGGAATTGTTAATTTTAGGAGATTACAGTAGACTTTTCTCTTTTTCATTTTGTTCATCTATTTAAGACGTATTTACTTTCAGGGTGAGTCAGTATGAGTTGGATTTGTAAATTGGTTTGCTTCAGTGTCTTTTCAACAGAAACCACTAAAGTGATCCAGAAGACCAAAAGCCGTTTGGAGATGTAACATGCGGTTACATGTATGTCTGTGTGGCCGTCAGGAGAGCATCTTAATCGATACTGGCCTGGCTAGAACAGATTTGTTTAGGCAAATGAGGCAACAGGATGTTAGTGTAGCTGCAGAGATGACTATCACCACAGCAGTTGCTCTCTGACCCCTGGCTAAAGCAAATGACCAGCAGCCTCCAGTCAACACCATCCAGGTCAGCACTGGACTCATTAGATAGATCATTACACCCATTATCATTCATAAGCAGGTTATAAACACTTAATAACACACTATAATTAAAAATATAAAATGAGCAAATATAAGGGCATTTGTTAGCTGAGGTTATTACTTGTTCAAACTATATCTTAGGTGTATGATTAAACACATTTGACAAATCCTTCCAGTGTGTTTTAAAGTATTTATTAACTGTTTATAAGCATGTAGTGATGGGATAACTTTTTTTCAATAATAATTTCTTTGTTTCTTATGAGTGCATTCAGTGGACAGACTGCTGCAGGATAGCTGTGTTAGCTTGGCACAGGAGGTGTGGGGAAGCGCTTAGCCTCAGTTAAAAAAGGACATATGCGCCTCCTAGTTATTCAAATGTTGTCTTACTCACATTTTGTTTCTTTTTAGCCTGTAGCTAGCCACTGATAACTGTGGCTTTATTCAGTCGGTAAACCTTAAGTGGAGGTCAGCACTTCTCTGGAGGGCTGCATGCAGTCATCCACCAGCACAAAACTAACATTAACGCTTGGTGGTCAGAAAATACCTCCTAACCATTGGCTGCTTGTTAAAAAAAATATTTTTTTCTACTTCTGGACATGTTGAATACAGAAGATGTGATGGCGCTTTGACACACCTTTGATGGATGTGGGCTGAGAAACAAAAGTAAAGTGATAAGTAATGTTACAAATTTTGCTGTTGACATTTTGTAATAACTTTTTTAATTAGTAATTCGTGAGTAATTGATTACATTTTTACAGTAACTTGCCCAACGATGTTTATAAATGTTATTAACTGGAGCGCCCTGGTAAACGAATGGTTACCACACTTGTCATATGTCTGCATGTACAGTGCCATGTTGCCAGTTTGATTCCAGCCAGTAGCTTTTATTGCATGTTGTGTGATTTAAAATGTGCTGCTAATGTTAAACTCTGCTACTTTTTCTTGTCATCCACATCCTAAATGTAACCTGCTTTGATCTTATTTTATGTCCATATGTACAAAACGTTACATGAAATTGCAGTGCATAGAAGCGAATAGTCATAGCAGAATTACATTGCTCCATCAGATATTTTTTATTAATTTGTAGGTTGTGTTCCCAATTTATTCCCACATTGACTCTACATTGTTGTATTATAACGTGAAAGACAATTATGTAGACCTGAATCAAACTGTACTGAATTCAGTGACTCAAATCCAGGAAAATGTAGTTGAATTGAGCTGAAGTGAACCAGAGTAGAACCACTGAAGCACCGATCCCACGGGACAATCATGAAAATATGTGTCCTTGCCTTATCTGTAAACAGCATCACCCACAGGCGTAGTCCTGTTTGGAGTTCCTCACTGGTTCAGTGTGACTTGTTTACTTTTATGGTTAAGTGAGGAATTTCTTGTGTCACCAGGTGCAGGAGAACGTTTCTTAGTAGACCTGCAACAAGTCTGACTTGTGTAAATGTTGTTCACCTTCAGTTGTTTCACAGTCCCCAAATATGGCTGCTGACGTTTGTTGGGAAGTTTTAGCCTGTGAGAGGAAGCAAAAATAGTATGTCTACTCCTACTAAGAAATGATTCACTGCATTAGAATAACATTCTCATATGTGTGTTCAGTTTTCAAATTTTATGACATATAAAATGATATTGTTATTACTTCAGCAAAAGAAAATCCCAACTCAACACACATCAGAATTACGTAGGTCTACATATTCTACTCACTTTGTTTCCATAAGTCATTCATAGCTATTGTCTTCTAAGAAAAAGTTGTGCTTATGATTTAGGACAGCAGTATTATTCATCAGAGAAACCCCCATTAAAATGAAAATGTCAGTGGCTGCTGGTTGCCCTCCTGTCGTCCCCAGTGAAACAGCAGACTGGAGGTTGGTCAGACCCCATGGACATGGTAATGTGAGGAATGCGGCTATTTCCTCCTTTGCAGGAAAACAAAAGGAGCTGCTGAAGCGCCTAGCTTGTCCCACCTCACATAACAAGGCTGCCGCTCCCAGATGCCAGTCTGTATTGTGTTAACCCAGTCAGCCTAGGCCATGCCATTAACAGGTTCAAATGGCTGATCTTAAATGTTACTCCCGTTTGCAAATGTGTTTTGAAAAAAAGTCTTACAGGATGTCTGTTTGATAAAGCTGAAATGTGCTAACATGGTGACAAACATTTAGTAAAATGGGCTGTTTGCGTCTTCAGTAAAATCTTTGACTTTGTTCCCCTGGTACAGGGGGTACTGTACCAACAACGGTTCAAAAGCACACCAGCAGTCATACCTGCCTCACCTTGGAATCAGCAATCATCACAGTCACCTGTGCGAAACAACTCTTAGCGAGAAGCACAGGATGAAAAATAACTTCTACAATATATTCCTAACATTCGCTATTCTCCCTATGCTAAACACAGGTGATGCTAATGCTAATCATTTCTTTTGTGTGCTTAAAGGAATATAGGTTAAAGGAATATGGGCACTTAAATACTAGAAACAGGGAGAAATAGCTCGCCTGTTCCTATCCAATGGCTTTAAAAAATCCAGCACCACAAAATACTGTGTATATAATAATGTAGGTAATAATCAAATAAGATGTTAGTTAGAAAGCGTTACAGGTGCTTGTAGCAGATTTCTTAATCTTCGGATGGAGCCTATCTAGCTGTTTTCCCCTCTTTCCAGTCTTTATGCTAGGCCAGAGAATTTCAAACTATGAGGTGAGCCTTTCCATCGGAGTATGTGAGAGTTGAAGGGGGGTGATGTGAGGCTGGCTACACCTACTGGCTGAGGCGAAAAGGAAAGGGGCATGCCAATGTTCTAAAACATTTGTCTGAGGGAGGGCTCACAGTGTCAGACCTTGAAAACCCCTGTGCTAAGCTAAGCTAGCAACACCCCTTGCTCCATAGTATTGTACAGATGTGAGAGCGGCATCTCTTACATCTAACTCTCAAGAAAGCAAATTCCTTTAGGAGAAAATTTCTTTCTATTCATTACTGTTTGCTAGTTTGTGGGATTATATTAGGAAGCATCATGTTGTGTGATGTTGGTCTGATTCCCTCACTTCAAGTCTTAATATATGTAATTCACCTCTGATTGAAAATGATGTGTTGACTGTGAGAATGCAATAGTTTTGGGTGGGTGGATGTACCTGGATAACCATTCATTCAGTTGTTTGACTGTGAACCTGGTGTGGTTGAAATTGAGTGGAGCCATAAAAAAAGAACAATGTCAACTTGTTCCAGCAGGTTTAGGACTGCTTCATTTTCTGTGTGTGTTGGCTTTGTTGTCTATGTGCAAAAAGACACAGAAATTGTGCTTCAGAGTTTCAGAAAAGTATTATCCCATTAACATGACATGACAGTTCTATATACGGTATTAGAAAAGGCTACATTAATGACACCCTGTACAGCCGTTTGTGTATTTTCTAATCACACCATACAGAACCTACGTATTGACGTCACAGTTTTCCAGTGTACAAATGAAATGTGTTATGTTATGTACATGTACATGTTATGTCATGTTGCTCTCTGTGTGCCTCCTCTCTCTCTGGCTGGAGATGACACAAACAAACGTTAGAGCTTTAGAGGTGCTGGTAGGTGGATTTGTATTCATCTTTAGACAGAGCGGTTTCCAGTCTTTGTGCTAAGGCTAAGCTAACCAGCCAGTCTCCCGGCTGTAGCAAATCAAATATTCATATTTAAAGGACAGGTATGAGAGAAGGTATCAAGCATCCTATTGTACTTCCATCAAGGAGGCGAATGAGCATAGTTTCCAAAATGTCAAACTAATCCCGCAGCGATCTGCAGCACTGTACATTATAAGCTCCCATTAAAATGGTACATAGTGCAACAAGACAATGTGAGGCGTTATAAACCCCTTGCTTATCTTGTCGACCCAGATGAATCATGAAATGGCAAAACCTGTTGATCCATATCAGGTGTTGAAGTAATCAGCATTCTTCAGCAACTGTTGGCATTCAACTGCCATTCAAATCAGTAGGTGGACGTTTGCCTATGAATGTTTGAGATAAAATAACCTGCAGTTTTTTGTGCCGAACGACTCTGCCGTATGAACAAGAGGAGACTTGTTTACACCCCACAACCTCTAGCACCACATTAGAATGATCCTTTTCATGTAAAAAAAAAAAAAAAGGCTGCACTCAATGACAATACTATCCAATACTACGACCCAACCCCCACTGCCAGCTGATCCCAGGGTCTCCATCTACATGCATGTGTGTGTGAAGCATATAGCCGGTGCTAGTGGTGGAGGGGAGAACAGCAGATGGCAGGGCTGCCCCCGTCATGTCTGCTTTTTGGGGAGAACAATGCATCTCTCAGAGCTCTTATTAAAGGAGTGGAAGGGGATTTCAGTCCACGGACAGCTGGCAGGCAGCGTGCCTCGCACCCGCCCCTCTCCCTCCATGTCCACACACAGACACACACTCTGCAATTAACTGGCACGGGCCACGGCTTAAATATTTACCAGGCACATGCAAACAAAAGGCTGTTCAAGAAAATAATGATTAATCCATGTTAGTTATATGCCAGCACTTGTTAATATCATCTCTTACCAAGTCTATGTAGTTTCTATCCCGTAAAGCACATAAAAATCCACTGTGCAATACAGTTCATCTTAAATTAACATAAATTATACTGAGGTCTCAGTTCAATGTCACATCTTTTTGCAGATGATTATCAGTCATCAGTCATTCTACAGAAAATAAATGAAAATTAGGCAATCATTTAGGACTTTTATCAAGCAAAAATGTCAAATGTTCTTTTCAGCGTCTCAAATGGGAGAATTTTCTGTTTTTCTCTGGTTGCAAATTCACTTTGGCTATTTGGGCTGTTCATTGGTCATATATATCACCTGGGGCTTCTGAGAATTTGAGACGAGAAATTGTATCAATTTTCTGGAATCCTATAGGCTAAAATATATATTAATGGATAATAAAAACAGCTGTTAGCTGCAGCCGTGGTCATTTTACCACTTTTTGTAATGAGAGGTTGAGACTGCATGTGTGTTTTGTCACATATCAATTTGCTTTTGAAATATGAACAAAACTAATGGCCTAAATCTTGATCTTCTCCCCTCTCATATTAGTTTAACATAGACATTCTTGTATATAATCATTTTTCTTATTACATCGCTGCAGTATTACAATACAGTCTTTATGGCAGCAAGGTTGTAATGTTCTACTGCATTTTATGATCTTTATATCTCCTGCAGTCTCACAATAACATTCCTATGTCGCTCCTAAAAGTGTAAGGGCTTAAATCTCCTTTAACTTTAGGAGCAGTATAGGGATTTCAAATTCCTCAAACTGCAAAACAACAAAAAAAACAACAACAAGCTCCTTTACATGACACAAGCAGCCAGCTGAGGTAGTGTTGCTGCTCTCAATCCAATTTTTTGCTCCCCCTCTCCCCTCCTCCTCCTCTTCCTCCCCCCTGTGCTCTGCTTTTGATCCCACAGGGACTTGGAGCCTTTACATTCCAGTCATTCCAGCCACAGCGAACAATCGGCCCTCAGTTATTTATTCGTGCAGCCCGCAGCTTCAGTCCTCTCAGTCTGCTGCTGGCCGTCGGCGCGCACACACGTTACTTCCATGGAGGAGCTCAGAGGAGGACGCTTGTGTTGAATTGAGCGCAGAATACTGTGAGGTTACGCCACCGGTTACTGTTTCGTGTGGGATGAGAATATAATTTGGTACGTTAAAAATTTTGTTTTATCTATTGGGTTGTGTTTGGATATGCCGGATAACTAGAAGTCCCATTGGCACGGATGTTTTGCGTGGCGCAGTGTTAATGTGCGATTAATGATTTGATTAATGATTAATGTGCGTTTTCATGTTCCGTTTAAAGGTGAGTCCTGGTTTATTTATACATTGTATCTTGTGAAGAGCATCCCCTTTACTGGACTAGATTCCACATATATCAAATTTATGTGAAATTAAAATAATCTCACAAAGTTGAGTTTCTGGTCAATTTAAAGCCTCTGAGTAGGATGTTATCACATTAATTCCCACAGGGAGCTTTTTGAGAACAGGAGTTTTTCAGTTAAGCATTTTACACGTTTCAGCATGTTTCCTGTATGGGAGCAGATTATGCGGCTACATCACTGTCGTTTATGCCAAATGTGGGAAATCAGTCTATTTGTTGTTGTGTTTGTGGAAACTAGTCTGTGGTGTTTATAGCAACTGTTGAGTGTTACGCTTCTGTCTGACTGAAGGAAAAGTATGCTTTATTAGAGTGTGTTGGCAATAAAACTGGATCTGCACTGACATCACTGTCAGGGGTATTTCCAGCAACAACTCATGCACTTGCTTGCACTTACTCTTTGTGCAACAGAAGTTTGTATATGAATTGGGAGGAATTTGCAGTGTTGGCTTCTGCTACCATTGATACCATAGAATGGATGATAACAATATGGGTTGAGGTACCTTGAAAACTAGTGAGCTGATGAGATCAAATGTAACATATTTGTCTGATCAAGATTCTTTTTTTCTTTCAGATTTGTAACTTGTGAAGTGCCCAAACCTTTTTTTTCTTTGCTCATTTCCCACTGACTGAAATGAGAACTGCTGAAGAATCATCTGGAACGGTCCTGCACCGTCTCATCCAAGAACAGCTCCGCTATGGGAATCTGACAGACACTCGCACGCTTCTTGCCATCCAGCAGCAGGCCCTGCGTGGAGGCAGCAGCGGCAGTCCCCGCTCCTCTCTGGAGAGCCTGACTCAGGAGGAGTCCCAGTACATCCAGATGTCCAAACGACAGGAGCCGCAAGGCCAAGAACACCAGGGGGACTGCCTGCACTCAGAGAGCCAGGTGTGCCATCTGTACCAGCTGCATGGAGAGGAGCTGCCCACTTATGAAGAGGCCAAGGTCCACTCCCAGTACCTGATCTCTCAGCAGGCGGAGCAAGAAGGGCCCAGTGTGGACATAATGGGGGGTCACAGTGAGGGACAGTGGGATATGAAGAGAGAGCACGCTCGCTCCCTCAGTGAGAGGCTCCTGCAGCTTTCTCTGGAGAGGAAAGGACCGAGACACAGTCTGGCTATGAGCTCCTCACACAGCTATCCACAGCTGTACAATGATAATGTTACAAATGCTGTAGTGGCTGACAGGCAAGGGGCCCAACAGTGTGTAGACCAGCGCGGGCCACCCCCGGACTATCCTCTCTTTGCCAGGCTTCCTGGATATATGCTCAGCCACTCACAGGAGCATGGCCAGTACTACAGAGACCCTCCTCCACCCTTCTACTCACAGCATCACAGGTAATCACAACAGATGGAGGACACTTTGGGATTAGGATTCAGTCTGGGTATAAGATCAAATCAAATGTTGTCAAATTAGTAGCTCCAGACAGTTCTTTCATTCAGTAGTTCCAAGACTGGGTGTTTTTCAGCAGTGTTGTAATGAATTACTCATGTCTCCCCTCAGCAGGTATGTGTCTGCTCAGTCCCAGGTGGCTGACAATGGCATCACCACAGCCTCCAACCATAACTCAGCTCAGACCGACGTGTTGATGCGGGAGAATGAGCGGCTCAGGAAGGAGCTGGAGGTCTACGCAGAGAAGGCCGCCAGGCTACAGAAGGTGAGAGAGGAAGGTGGTGCGATGAACAGAGCTGTTGGCTCATAGAGGGGTGTGGAAGTCGTAAAAACAATTGTTTCTTTCCAGTGCATGTCAGGGTGATGAGCCGTCTGGCAGATGAGGAATATGCATACCAATATGTGATTGGTTCTCTTCATGGGAGGAGTGACATAGACAAATCTCCGAGAGCTTTTATCATATTTATTTCATAGTATGTGACTTTTCAATTAATGTGCTCTACCAGTTAGGTGTTGAGAGTTTTCTCCTCATTCCAGCCTACAACACATCCTACCCCCTCTGTCTTTCAAACATGCTGGCATATTGCCATGAAAGGAGATGAATGCCTCGACACCTGGGACCCACAAGTGTTCATTTAGGAATGTTGATTCTCGCTTTTGTGTTAAAAAGCCATTTGTCTGCAGGTGGTAAAAAAAGAAAAAGGGCGGGTTTTGTGGAGATGACTAATTAGCCCCATTGATAATAACAACTGTAACACAAACCACAATCCAGACAATGAATGGGGATGCATCTCCCAGAGACTGATCATCTTCTCGCATTTTCTTCTCAGCTGGAGTCAGAGATTCAGAGGATATCTGAAGCTTATGAGACTCTGATGAAAGGCTCTGCAAAGCGTGAAACTCTGGAGAAAACAATGAGGAACAAACTAGAGGCCGAGATTAAGAGGATGCATGACTTTAACAGAGACCTGAGAGGTATGTACCCATTCATCTGTCGGACCAGAACTGTCCTGGTAGTGACTTTTAAACGTAACCCAGTATGTGTAACACGTCGTGTTTTGTTTTTTATCCTCTTAACAGAACAACTTGATACAGCTACCAAACAGCGAGCGGCCAAGGAGGCAGAGTGTACAGACCAGAGACAGCATGTCTTTGTTAAACTGCTGGAGCAAAGTAAGTTTATGTCTGATCTTTTATTAGAGAACCTGTCTTCTCGTAGCTTAACAGAAACGGGGTAGTCTTTGGCCATCTTTAAATAAAAAATCTGATTCGACAAATCACACCACCATGTGAAGCACTTAACAATGGCACAACATAGTTTAGCAGGGATTGGCTTCCTCCCTCAGTGAGGTGGTGCGTTATAAAAGCTGTGTCCCTGCATGTCGGGACACAGATGGCTCTATCTCTAATGTTAAGAGTTACTATTGGCACACTTTAGACGCCAGCCATTTTTCATGGCTGTAGTAAATGTGGCCTGGATTCCAGGAATTTTTTTTTAGATATTTCAGGCTGTTCCAGCATTAGGAATGCCTCCTGCCCCCCTCCCCCTTTTGCTCAGTTTTGCATCACTGCTGACTTCCCTCCTCAAGGGGAACTAATAAGTCTGGGACTCCAGGGCGTCCAGGCCCAACTTAACATGACCCCTTCCTACTTCGCTCTCCTTGTTTGGGCATTTCTTTACTTCATGGTTTAACCATGATCGGCCAGTTGTGAATATTTCTTTCCACCTTTTCTGTTCTGTGCAGAGATTGCTGTAGAGTAAACCCAACTAACCTCTGTTTATTGTCTTTTTTTATTTGCCAAATACAACTTTTCATTCGATACATTTATGAATTATTTTCTGACAATGTAATTGTTTACTTTGCATAGACATATCTGACAGTGGGGGCTAGATTTTCTTTCATTTTGTGAATCCGCTGTAATTACATAATTAGCCATACTGTTCTGTTAGACATTAACCAGCTGGAATGACAATTGCACTTTGCTGGGTATTTTAAACAGCCAAGTCATTGCCTTGAGCAATAAGATCAGAAATATTTAGTTATCTTGGAACAACAGGAGCAAAAACACATTTCAACAGTGGGATGTATAGTTTATGTATTTTATTTGTTACCAGGACCACTTGAATTATATTTTGAGCTGCTTGTTTACTTCACGGCCTTAGAAGCATTCCAGAGCTTTTCCCAGTACAAAGCTATGCCTGTGTGTACGTAAGTGGATAAGAGGAAGTCTGCATTCCCTCCACAGGCCTGCACTCGTGTTGTGTAATCACCCCCCTTTTAAAGTGGCACAACAGAGAAACTGGCTCTCCTGTGTAAAGGTTTTCATTAAAACTAGCTTTTGATTAATAAATGAGAAATATTGAATACGTTCACAATACAGCAAACTGGTTGTGACTCTGATTCATTTTAGACAGCATGGTGTAAACATGGCCTGTCGTTGAACCAGATGCCTTTAATGGCAGTGTGTAGGCCTAAATGTCTATTGTTGGGTCACATTCCGTTCAAAATATAACTACCTAAGCTTACATAGCCACTTGACTGACCCCATCAATGTCCTGATATACAGTAGCCTATGACCCTTCTTTAACATTCATTTGACCTCTTGTACGAGGACAACACGAGATGATAACCTCGCAACCTCACATCTTCCTCTTACCACCATCCACCTCTTTTCTCTCCTCCCTGTATCTTAGATGAAGAGCAGCAGCGGGAGCGCGAACAACTGGAGAGGCAGATACAGCACCTGCGCGTCTCCGGAGAGGAGTGCCAGCTGAGACGGGAGCTGCTTGAGCAGGCTCTGGTGTCGGCGCAGCACCGCAACCGGCAGCTGGAGGAAGAACTGCAGCGAAAGAGAGCCTACGTGGAGAAAGTGGAGCGGCTGCAGAGCGCGCTGGCTCAGCTGCAGGCCGCGTGCGAGAAGAGGGAGACGCTCGAGCTGCGACTGCGCACGCGGCTGGAGCAGGAACTGAAAAGTCTCAGGGCGCAACAGGTGAGGAGAAGTCTGTAATTTAAAGGATTAGTTCAACACTTTGGAAAATGTGCTTTATAGTTGAGAGTTAGTGTAATAATGTTGGTGTTCATTAGTTTAGCTTAGCGTAGCATAGCATTAAGGCCGGAAGCAGGGTGATGTATAGCCTGGTTTTTACCAGCACCTCTAAAGGTCACTAATATACATTATTGTAATATATAATTCTTGTTTGTTTAATCCATACAAAATTGCCCAGAGGTCTTATAAGACAGATTTTTTTTTCTGTCTGTGGACAGAGCCAGGCTAGCAGCTTCCCCCTACTTTCAGTCTTTATGCTAAGCTAAGCTATCCAGCCGCTGGTATGTAGCTTCATATTTAGTGCACACAAATGAGAGGTATCGATCTTCTCATCTGACTGTTGCCAAGAAGGCGACTCAGCGTATTTCCAAAGTGGGAAAAACAATTTATTAAAAAGAAATGTGTTTGTTTTCCTGGAAGCCTAATGCTAACAACTGCCATCTATTATCAGTCTCAGAACCAGGCAGCCAACCCCACGGCCTCAGACCTGAGCTCCATCTCGTCGCAGCAGCAGCTGAGGGAGAAAGAGGAGCGCATTCTGGCCCTGGAGGCAGACATCACCAAGTGGGAGCAAAAGTACCTGGAGGAGAGCACCATGAGGCAGTTTGCAATGGATGCTGCTGCCACTGCATCAGCACAGAGGTACGATAACACTGAGAAATATTGCAAAGATAAAATCATCTGATAATTACAAATGTAATGAAGTTTAGAGAAGGTTTTTAAAGACCTTTTTTTCTCTGCAGAGATACAACCATCATCAATCATTCACCTCGACATTCACCCAACAGCAGTTTTAATGAAGACCTGCCTTTGTCGAGTCATAGACATCAGGAGATGGAGAACAGGTATACATCTTTCCACTTCCTTGTTAGATACTACTTTATGCCTGCTTCTCTGGGAGTTTCTGATTTAATTGTGTATTCTGTGGATTTTAGGATCCGTGCACTTCATGCTCAGCTCCTTGAGAAGGACGCTGTGATCAAAGTCCTCCAGCAGCGCTCCAGATGGGAGCAGGGCAAGCTGGAGAAACAGGGGCTCCGCCTCGCAAGGTCCGTCCCCTCCATCAACACTGTGACCAGCAGCGCAGAGAGTAAAGGTGAGTACAAGATGCTTGCTGCTTGCCCCTACAGGCCAACACAGAGGAATTTTGAATCTTTAATGACGCATGCTATCAGGCGACAACTGGCAGACTGGCCAGCATCGCCAGACAGAATGTACACTTTCTAAAAAAATAAGTAGGGAGTAGGAGACGACCTCAAATAGACGTGTTTTTAAACTGGAATGCATATCATCTCTCACTCCAGAATAGCCATATCCAGAATAGTCATGGGAAGAACTCCGCAGATGTCCGAGAGTGTGTAAATGTGGATGTAAGCAGGCAATTAAGTAGCCTCCTCTCTTTGTCTGCATTTGTAGGAAAGAGCCTCTCGGATGACCAGACAGGTGCTGCTGCGCTGCAACCCCAACCCCGCGTGGTCTCCAAGAGGCCGAGCCGAGACTGCAGCACCCAGAGTGACGAGCCCCCACAGCAGCCTGAGCTCACAGCGGAGCCTAGCGTACTAAAGACGTCTGAGGCAATCTCAGCAGCCACCACTGGTGGGTTTATTGTTTTGTTAAGCCATTGACACCCAATCACCACCACACAAACTACAGCCCTTTGATTTTCATCCTGTTTGACCACAATTTAAAGTGTAACCAGATTCCGGATCAGGACAGACTAAGGATGTACTCTTGATGCTAATAAAATAAAACTTTGATGATAAAATTAAACAAGGTTGTGTGTTTTGCAAATAGCCAGCATTGCATCCAAAAAATTGTTTTTCTAATCTGCTAATTTTATCTTCTCTTTAGACATATCGGAGGAGCCAAAGACACCACTCAAGACATTCAAGAGCATCAACGGCTCAGATGCAGAGGTGGTTGAAATCCTCATTTGAGCACTCACTACAGCTGACACGAGGAGTGACAGCCAACAATGACTTTTAGGCCGAGGTGTTAAACGTCTGACCGCAAGTAAAGACAGGCTGACCGTCTGACGTGAATCTGAGTCCAGAATGTGGCACCGTTTGGAGGGGAGAGCTGAGCTTTTCTTCTGCCGCACAATTCACAAACTCACATTTGCCTCATGAGTCAGAATTCTTCAAGGTACCTGGACAGCGTTCTGCTTTATGAGAGGAACTGAGCTACTGGTTGTGCATATACATATGTTGTGCATGTTGCTTTTTGTTGTTATGTATTGTATTTATATTTGTAAATGCTGCTCATATTGTGATGCTACTTCTGTGTTTGATATGTGAGAAGAACAAGGATCACTTGTCTTACTCTCCTCCATTAAGTTATATACAAATATACTCTTTTCCTGGATTACGTGTGCAATCCGTCTATGTTTTTCTTGGTTTATTTAGAATTTCCAGTAGCGAACCTATTACCATGCCCTCTGAAAGTAATGGGAATATTTATAAAATGACTCAGTATAAGCATCCTGTATGTTTCCATCCATGTCGTGTTTGAGGATTATTCTGTTCAACAGAACTACTCAAACCTAAATTAACAGTTGCTCCTCTGCTCACAGCTCAGCAGAGGATTCGAAAACTTGAATGCGGAGCCTGCGGAACGTCTGCTCATTTCTCTCTTTAAAAAGCCTCTGAGGATTGACAGTGTTTCACAGCGGTCTAATTTTTCCAGATCCCGGTTTAAGTTTGGGGCCTCAGATGGCGACTGCCCAGCATTTCACTCCCCTCCGCTGACACGCTGGAGCTAATCTTCTCACATTCCCTCGCTGAGGGAATGCTCCCGTTAAAGAAAAAGGCTATCTAAAGTCTGACCCCTCGCCCTTGTTAAAATGGCACACATTCTCTACGTGATTCCTTTCCTGCGGCTTGTTATTTCGCCTGAGCCATGGTAGCTGGTTCTACCGCGAGCAATATAAATGGTCAACTATAACTGGCCTGCATTTGCTACTCTATTTGTTGTCCCGATCACTGTGTTATATTCAGCTGGAATTTCTCCATTGCTCAATTATCTCACATTTCTGAGTGGACTATACCGGTAACATGGAATCTTCTATTTATTTCTCGCTGCATAGTGTAGGATCACTGAACACTGCTGAATGTAGACTCCTGTTTTCCAGGACTGTGTTTTGTATTTAACTGGAATGTGCCACCAATTCAGATCTGTTGTACTCTTTGAAGGGGAATACAGCTAAAATTCACAACATCAACCACACCATGGAAAGCTAATATAGGATCTTCAGTTTTTTTAATTGTTTGTACTGATGTTAATCTGTTGGGTTCCATAAAATCTTCATGTGTGAGTCACAAACTCTAGTTCACTGTCAGGTACCATCGTGACAACATTATCGAAAGAAGTATTGTTTAAAGTCCCACAAATAGCATGTGAAATCTGGTATTCCCCTTCGAGCTTTTACGTCATGTTTCCCCGTCACTATGCGTTTGCTGGTCAATGCTGAGTGCCAGTTTGAGGTCATGCCTTTCACTTTGTTTGGAATGTGTTTACATGAATGGCTATTTGAAGTGAGAGAAGTTAATATATTTTCTAGTTGTTTTCGTTTTCTGGTGCCAAAGATGTACTCTACTTTTAACTGATGACAAATACAAAAGGTTCTGTTAAGGGGCCTTGCTTCAGCTGGGTGACCCATTTTGATGTTGCTGTGAACTTTTGTAAAGTAAACATTTGTATGTATGCCTTATCATTTCATTATAATAGATTAAAATTCTTAATATATGTCTGATGTCTGTTTTGATTTTTTGCACTGGTTTAATCTACTATATGCATTGGATTGATGATAAAAACCCAGTGGCGTACAAGTACTCAAGTGTTGTACTTACTTCCAAATTCAAGGTACTTGTACTTTACTTACAATTATATGCATTTTCATTCTTTAGTTACTTTCAAGATTATAATTTTTAATATCCTTCCTGTCCAGTGAAAAGCATCTATCTCCAAATTTGGTGATTTTGAATTTGAATTCTTCTGATAAACTGAAGAAAGAAAGTGTTCCTTTATGCGATTCATACTTCTTAAGATAAGCAAACTATTCAACCCCTCCTTGGATCAGCTAGAAAATGCCTCGTCACAAAGCTGAAAACAGGTTTGTATTTCTGAGATCTTTTTAGAGATATGTCGTTTTCACAGGACAGCGACACTACAAACATATGATGATCTTTCAGAATGTGATGCATTGCTGTAGATTAAACTACCCAACAGTATTTAAGGTAGTTAATATAAGCACAACCATAAACATTTGCAGAAGTGAAATGCAACAAACATGTTAATGCAGCAGTAATATCTATCAGAAACATAATAAAACACTGACATGGACCATATTTCTGTAAAATGAGTACTTTTACTTTTGATACTTGTTCAATATCATTATTCAGCTATGGTCCCTCGTGATCAATAAGAGACATAATGTGACGTGCCAAAACTTAACAACAACTTCTTGCAGTTGCATGTTCTTACATTTAATAATATATTAGCCTTACAGCAAAATACAAAAGGTTTGCAATTTGGCTGCTAACATTTAAGGGATCTATTGGAATGTCAACCACAATATTCGGAACTTCACTGCAGTTCAGTGCAAGTTGATTTTTCCCTCATGATTATTCAGTTCATCTAAAACTAATTTTGGTTGAGTATAGTCATACTAAATAAAATCTGTAGTGTACTCTCATGTAAATCAGTTACACAGCTGTCTAAAGTTAGCTAACATTAGCTAAGATTAGCCGCCATAAGCTACTGGTCATACCAGACCAAGTAAGGCTGTACCACTAAAGCCCCTGCGTGTATTGAAGCAAGGCTGTGTTTTATTGTGTAGGAATTCAGTTTTTGTTTTTTAAGAGAGGTGTGAATTTCTAATTAAGTCCATCCATCTTTTGAGTATCAGAATCACTGCAGGCTTGAGAGGTCGAGGTATTTCTGCGTTTTAGGAAGAATACGGAGACTGTGGTCAGCTTGAATTCATACTGGTCACGATGGATTCCAATGGTGACAAAATGTATCAAAGTTTCCACAGACAGTCCTTAACCACGCTGAAAGAATAATACATCTCACTGTTTCACATCACATGCATGCTGAGTATGTTCCAAACAGTTGGATATGGCTAAATATACTGCTTCTGGTGAGGGGCATTGCCCTTTTGGTTCACTCTCACTAGTTTCATCAACCTCTTTTTTGCTGCCCTGCCTAGGACCAAACGGCAGACAGAAAAAGTTAGTACTTACTTACTGTAAAGGAGGGTGAATATATTTGCCAGAAGGCCAGAAACATGACTCCAAACAAATGCTAATAACTTTAAGGTGACGTGTGTTTCACAGCATGTCACACTGTCCCCAACTGACTGGATAAAAATGATTAACACTGCTTTGAATCATCTTCATGAAAGCCATAACGTTCATTCAAAAAGCTATAGTGAAAATGAATGAGAAAGTTAATGTGACTGTAGCATTACTCAGGATGCTGAAACTGATAACTGAAAGTAAGTTGATAATACGAAGCTCAGGTTTCGTTATCTTCTAGTCTAGTCAAGTCTATTGCCAACGGATAACATTTCAGGAAAACAGAAAAATTCCTATTATAAACTATTATATTTCTCCAGAGGGATAGACTCCACAAATCCTCAATTTGTCTCAGTGTCTTCAATTCAATGTTTCAAGTCAAACTTATTCATATAGCGCCATATCATAACAAAGTTATCTCAGGGCACTCTTTCGCATGGAGCAGGTCGAGACCAACTTCCACACACACAAAGACCCAACGATCCCACCATGAGCAAGCACTAGGCGACAATGCTGCCCCCGTGTCCCTTTTACACGGGACACGGGGGCAGCAGGTGCAACCACAGATCCAGACTCTACAGCGCCAGAGGCA
>JAVQJD010044435.1:0-11733 GCA_036023655.1 Nannoperca australis
CCCCCCCCCCCCCCCCCCCACACACACACACACACACACCAAAACACACAGAGGGGACACTGCATGCAACTGTGCATGTGTTTGCTTAATGTCTAAATGTGATTCTAAGCAATGTGTTATATTGTCTTTCTTTCCATGAGTGTGTTGTATCAGGTTACAATTATGTTTTTGTACCTAAAGTGTGTGTTAGTATGCGTCACTGCATGTCTTATTCTTCAGATTTACAATATTATTGTCTGTCTGTGGAGAGTGTATTTGTGCACATGTGGCCCTGTGTGTGCTATTGTGTCATTTAATCACTAAGAATCTTCGGTGGATTAATGCCCCCAGTAGCAACTTTGTTTAGATGGTCCTAACCACTGCAGGCTAACAGGGAGCCAATGGTTTTATCCCTCTCTGAGCATCAACCAGGCATGTCAACATGAATCATAAACTTCTCATCTCTCACGCTGCCTCTGGATAAGCACACATACAAATTAACATCCTGATGTGCCACGGCCAAAACAATCTGTGGCCAACCAGGACCTTCATTTTCAACACAACATCTGGCAGATCACGTTGACCTTGCTGGTGGAGGTGCTACTGGGATACACCAATTGGCGCTAATACCGACCTGACTAGGCGAAACGGGTATTGGTCAGACGTGACACATTGACATTAATGTCATTATAAAATTCAGTGATCATGAATAACATTCATTCAGGCGAGCTGCCACAGCAATCTATGGCCTCATGTTGCCTTACATAATAATAAAGTTCCATGAGGTGAGGTGTACTGATTTTAAATATGGTAAAAAGAAAAAACAGGAATCAGATCGCGAGTCAATATCATCAGATAACGTGAGTTGAGCCAATGGAATGGGTATTAGGAGAGGAGTTGAATCACTGCATCCCTACTAAAGACTTGAAAAAATGAATCGAGTTGTGCAATTAAATCTAGAGATGAAGTGAGCCTGGCTATATTACTGACTATATACATAGAGATTGGTGCTGAAGGAAAAACCAACATAAAGTGTCTTATGAAAGCTCCCAGAAACAACGAGTCCTCGAGCCCTGCATGATAGCATTGGAGTTACTCCATTCATTTACTCAGGGTTTTCCTTTAATTATATATTACAAGAATATTATTATATATTTCACAGAACAGCACAGCATGCAGACACAGACAGTGGTTGATCGAGAATTTGGAAACTGTGGCTTGATATGTAATGTTGACAAATCAAGGCAAAGACTGACTGACACCTTTAGATACTTCTGATGGCCTCTGCAGCTGCAGCCATTAAATCTGTCAATCTATCAATTGTAAGCTGCATTTTAGTCTGGTACCTTGTGTTACATTAACATCATCCCATCATGCCAACACATGTTGTAGACCTTTGGCAGACCCTTGTCAGCCTCAAGGCCTGGAATTGGATACCACAAAATATCTTGCAAATAAAATGAGACCAAGACAGGATGAGCGACTGGAACAAAATTACTACCCATAAAGATATAGTATATGATATCGCATAACACATGTCTGGTTTGGATTGACATCTGAATGTTTAAAAGGGAAAAAATAAATCCTTCCTTTGAGGGTTAAAATGCTACAAGAACACACAATGGAAACATGTGTGGGTCCCAGTGGAAATCAAACCTCTAACCCTGGCAGAGTAAGACCACTCAATGGGCTTTGTTGAAAAGAAGAAGACCAAATCTACCAACTTTCAAAGCCAGAGAAAGTGAGAGCGTAGTGTGCAGACAATATTCCCCATTTAAAAGGAATTAAATGTCAGCCAGCTGAATCAACAGGAGTTTTAACTGTTGTTCTGCTACAGTATGGAGAGAGGTAGACAAAATGACTGGCTGTTTGTTTGTGTGTGTGTTTACAATAGCAAATCTACAATTCACAGGAGCAGCGTGAGAGGCTTTGGAGAGCTCATATTCGATCAAAGAGCAGGTAGTCAGTGGGGGTTGTTGATACTTCCTCATTAGGTAGC
This sequence comes from Nannoperca australis, assembly GCA_036023655.1. Taxonomy (NCBI): domain Eukaryota; kingdom Metazoa; phylum Chordata; class Actinopteri; order Centrarchiformes; family Percichthyidae; genus Nannoperca; species Nannoperca australis. The sequence continues at coordinate 1,979 of JAVQJD010044435.1, forward strand.
AGGTGAGGTAAAGATGAAAAAGGAATGATGAAGGGGGAAAGAGAAGAGGGGAGAGAAAGAGAAACACAGATAACTAATGTGTGCAGAAAAGTGTGTATGTGTAAAAACAAAAGAAGGTAAAATTAGAGAGAAGAGGAGGGACAGATTTCTGAGTGTGTATGTGTACTGTATGTAAGGGAGAGTAAAACTAGCATCACAGCAAACACTTAACCTTAACAATAAATCCGTAACCCTAACCAAAAAGCAAGTCTCATTTGGTGGTTTACCTTATGGGGAGCAATGTTAGTGTGCTACCATATAAATACACACATGCACACACACTACTATACAATACATAGCCCTGTTCAAAACCAAGATAGAATATTTTTTAAATCTAAATGTAGTCTCAGACAGTATCTCTCTTGCATACACACTCATTGATAAAAACACACATCTTCACATGCACACACAAACTCCAAAACTCCGCTGCTGAGTCTATAATGGAAATTGCTGCAGTGTTTGACATACCAGGCAGATTAAGTGTGATGTGATGGTAAAGAAGGGTGAGAGATAAAGGGAGAGAGACTAGTAAGATGCGAAGGGGGTTGGTGGGGTTGGAGTGAGGAGCTTGTCTCACTTTGGTTGTCTCTACAGATCAGGAGATGCAGGCAGCAGGGCAACCAGAGTTAGCAATGGCACTGTCAGAACCACTAACTCTCATCTGGTTAAATGGATGTAGAAAGTCTGTGACACAGGGTAAAAGAGTTTAAAAGAGACATGTCTGAGCCAAGTTAACACTTTTTAATGCCACAAGGGATTGAAGTTAAGGCCAATTTAACAGCTAAAACTATTAAACTACACTTGGAAATGCTAATGGTTGTTGTGAAACACACAAAAAGCCAACCGGAAAGATTCTTGTCATTACATGGTGAAGTAATAATTCCTATAATGAGATATTTATACATTTTAAAGCAGTTTGTTTACAGCAAATTAAAGAATGTTTTCAATTAATGCTTCAGTTTCTATAAGGACCAATGGACATCCTGTGGCAGTGAGGCATGGGGTGAACAGCCTTCAGGGCAGAAAATAGTAAGCTTTGAAGAGAAGAATTGCTTTCTTTTTCTATCTACCTGCTCACCTGTTTGTCCAATCCTCTGTCCTTCTGTCAATCTGTCAGCCTATCAGTTGTTGTAGCTCTCTCCCTCTGTCTTCTATGTCTGCTTGTGTTTCTTACACACATCCTCTATATTGCACACATGACTATACGCACAAGAAAAAATGCCAAAGCAGCTCACCTTCATGCTGCCCACAGGTGATGTGCACATGACATGTTGTCATGTTGTTAGAGCTGAAGAAAGCCATCTCCTGCCTTCTGACAGAAGCAGACAGTCCCATGGCACACCATCTGATACACTACACTGAACTGCATTGCAAGTTTCTATGCTCTGTCAGTCTCCTCTGTGATTGCAGCAAAGGCTTAAAAGTGTTGGTTGTCAGCTGGCATGTTGCATGTGGTCATGGTAAATCATGTAGGTTTATGTATGTTGCTGTCTGATTCTGTGTCGCTTGACAGAAAGAGCAGGCACCAACACTGTTAGATTTAGTGGTTTCATTTTATTCTTCATGTGGCATTGCAATCGGGTCTGCGAGACTGCTCTCTTTTATGATGTATTTTTCCTTGATGATTGTTTGTAACATTAACCTTCAAAATGGCAGTTCTAAAAGCAGCTCTTTATTTTTTACTGACAATGTTTTAAATCCCACCCCTGACCCAAGGACATTGCAAGTGCCCGATGAATCAACAATAGCTGTGAATATTCACCTTGAGAGATAACCTAACCATCTATTAACTATAATAAAAGTCTTAAAATCCAGTCGCACCTAGAGGCTGCAATGTCCATTTCTTTCCATGGTAAAAACAAAAAGCATCAGGCAGAACCAACACGTGTTCTTAGATCCTTACTAGCTGTGGGGCTAAAAATTGAAAATCTGTTCTGCCAGTGGCACTAAAAGAAATGGTTCATCCACTGGAGAGAGTATGCATAGCAATTTTTTGTCATCAGGTTGCCCTGCTCATAAGCTATTGTAGATTTTGACATTTTTAGGGTCATGATGGACTATCACAAATGAAGCTATTAATTATCTGAAAATTATGAATTTGCTTGTGTGAATTCATCAGCCATAGTACATGCAAGGACTCCTTTAATTATCCTGACTTTTATTGAGTTATTCAGACACTTGGACCTCACAAGCACTTGACCAGAAGATACATATGCAAAAATGTAGATCATCAGCTGACTGAGTACTATGGCACTAATCCTATGTCTCACAGAAGAGTAACTACCCCTATGGATTTACTAATATATGTGACAAGGTAATTAAGGGTAAGGACAGGAGTCTATTCACTGCTGCACACTTTAACCTTGACAAGCTCTGTAGCTAATGAACTTCACCAAGAAGACTAACGACTTCTTACTACCAGTCTTGGGATCATTCCAAAAATCCACTTTCAAACTACACCACTTACCCTAGGTCTTGTTTCTAAACTGGCAGAATCTGGATTTGAGTTTGGCTCACGGTTGGCTCCAAGGGTAAAGAAAAGAGAGGAATTCTTCTTAGGACACGTTTGAGTGAGAACTCTCCCATGATAATCAATGAGATTTGCCTGGCAAGGGATGAAGTTCCAGCAGTGAAGATGGGACAGTCAAGGCAGAGGAGGGATTTATGCTTATTGATTGGTGAAAGGTTCAGCTACAGGCCAGCTTGCGGTACCTGAGGAAAATCTGATAAAGGGAAGGCAGGATATAGCTACATGATATATGAACTACAGCCTGGCAGCGATGTTTCATCATTGTGCTTTAAAGAAGTAAGTTATATCAGTTCAGCCATGGCTCAGATGCAATATCTCAAAGCTTTTCTGCTTCAGTGTTGATGTCACTGAAGGGCTTGACAAGTTCTTGAATACCTTTATACTGTAGAGAAATGTACAATTAGTGGTTAATTACTCAAACATTTATCTAAAGTTTGTGTTATTTTATGGTTGGCCCCAGAGGGAAACTCTCCCCTAACACTACTACGGGATAATTCTGTATAAACAACTGGATGGATATAAGAAATTAGACTTGGCATTTACATGCCCAATAAAACTGCATGAATGTGCTAACCTCTAGTTGTGTCCATTTGGTTATGCACATACTGATTAAAAGTTTTATTAAACTAATTCAGTGACACTAGTTTTTACATAAATGGAAAATTATCTTAATCCAATAATAATCAAATGATTAGTGTGCAAACGCAAATGATTTTATTAATTTAATCTTCTCTATAAATACACCTGTGCTTTCACATAAGGTGCATGGGGTTGCCACAATACGATCACACCAACACCCAATCTACTAGCACTGTAACAATAAATACCTTAGTCAAGTTATATTATGATATTCAGTGTGTTTGTTACATGCTTAAACTCTATGGTCATTTGTAGCCCCTTCTCTAAAGGTTGTGGGGACCATATAAAAGTATCAACACCCAGACTGAGGCCTCTTTGAAACAACAAAAATGTAATAAAATAAGCTTCATGAAAAATAATATACTTTTAATTGCAGGCTTGGTGTATTGGATTGATATCATTGTGTCCACCACCATGTACAGCACGTGTGCAATCAAACAGTCATTGCACTTGCCACATGACTGTTATATATATATATATACAAAGTATATAATTTCCCCCAAGTGCCAAAAGTAGGCCCATTTTCCAGGTGAGCTCCACTGAACAGCATGAAAGGTCTCCTGATTACTCGCATGGGTAACTTTCTGCCTCCAGCATGCTGCTGTGCTAAACATGACCCTTTCACCTCCCATTCAGCATCAACATGTTTCACCTGCCAACTCTGCTCACAACCAGAAAATTCCCTCTTGCTGATCTTTCCGGCATGACTTGAATGAAATCTCTTGTGTTATTTGAGTTTTTTGTTGTTCAGTAGCAGGAAGCAAAGCACCTGAACATAAACAGCTGAAGAAAGCACACAGCACCACGACCCCCCACATATACACCCCATTCCCCAACCCTCCACTCCCCTATCCCCCCCGAATTTTAATCACCTTACAAGCATGACATTAACCTTTTCGTACAGCGAGCAGCAGTCACATCCTCTCATGTGCGACCTGTGATCTATCCTGCCGGTGGTTAATTTGGTGTGGCAGAGGGTGGTCCCCTGCTGAGGGGTGGGGGTGAACAACCAGCCGTGAGACATGTCCCTTGGTGCCCACCTGGAGATTAAACGCTGAAGCAAAATACAGACGGAAAGCAGAAGGTTAGTCCTGACATGCTTGAAATAGCATGTCAGGGCTAACCTGCACTACACTCCAAATACCTTAGTGAAATAGATTATGTCACAGGTGGCGTGCAAACAACCGTAGCATCCCGCTCAGGAACAGCCAGCTTGACTATGTAACCTAAAATGCCTCAAGAGCATCAAGTAAATTCTGCAAATGAGCTTATCTGGAGCTACTTCATTATTGAAATGCCAGAACGACAGAATAAACTCCAATTCCAAGATCACAACAGCAGCAAGGAGTGCAAAGGTTCCAATTTATAATCTTCTCACAATATTAACACAATAGTAGAAGGATTATTTAAGAGACCAAAGCCAGCAAAACAAAAAAGAGCATGTAAAAGTCAACAAAATGGAAGGTATGGTATAATTCAGCTAAGAGAGGATAAACTGAGGTACTTTTTCAAAGTCTTTGATGAAAAACTGAGAGTTGAGTAACAAGGTCACTCCCTTCAGGGTTTAAACAACCAAGCCCTCAGAGGAATATGAGCCAGGAAGCCAATTCTTTGCCTGTTTATTACAACTCATCTAAACTTTTCATGCTCTGTGACAGAGGTCGGAAGTAACTGCTGCTCAAAAAGCCCATGGGAAACGAATGCCGACTGGTGGGTGATGATGAGCCCAACTGAATGCATATTAGACTAATTGCGCTGCAGTGGGATGGATTAATCACTCTTTCAGAGACTTCAGGTAAAAAGGTGAAAGCTGAATGGTTTGCAAATAATAATGAGCTCCACGGAAACTCCTGCACTATTTCAGTTTCATCAGAATAACACTCCAATTTTCCACTATGTGTAATAAATGAACAGGAGTTTGTCTCATTGACATTGGTGCAGGTACATACTATTACAGCAACTCAAGTACACAAGGAGTCAGATGTAATGCAACATTTGACGGTTTGCAGTTTATCTGAGTTCAAGAAATGTCAGCTAATGCCTTCAGAAAGTATTTGCACTGTAGGCAAAGATTTAATATGGATCCCAAACTGTGTGAGTCTTCATTTTTCTTGAATATGTTCGCTTCAGGGTGTTTTACTGTAATTTAAACTGGCATTGGACCTTCATTAATGATTTCTGTGTGATTAATAGTGTCTGGTTACTCTTCATGGATTAATGTAATTCCACATCCTTTTTCACCATGAGCAGACTTTGCAGGATGCTCCCTACATCTGTCTAAAAGATGGCGTGTGGAGAAGACAAACAAAACCCAGGGCCTTGAGACAAAAATAAGGAAAACAGTATATAAAACTAAAACGGAAGAAGTTTAAAATGCACCCATATAATTGGAATGGTCTTGATTTCCCCTCCCTCTTTTTCTTTTTTGACTCAGATGCCAAATATGACATAAATGAATGAATGACATTAGTTTTACAACTTGGCCATATATGAATGAGTAGATTATTTCTACTGCATTATGGGCAAAAAACAGAACAGTATTTGATCAGGAAACAAATGGACAAAGCCTGATGGAACACAAGAAGATGTTGACCCACACAGAACACCGAATCAACAAAAACTAGGACAATGAGTATCGTATCACTGTTAACAAAGCGGAAGAAGAGAAAGAACGGATCAACTCTGTTCTGTAAAACCTGCCACCAGATTCCAACAATGGGAAAGAAATACGGCTTAGACTGAAAACAAAAACTAATGGCACAGACTGATTAAGTATTTGCCAATATACAATGCAAATGTATTATTTTGCATTTTAGCTTACCAAAATCCCCACTCAAAGCTGCACTCACACCAGGAAGTAAACAAGACAAAGTATCTGAACCTCATGGTGACGCTAGACCATAAGTGTCTGTACAAACAATCCATCCAGTAGATGTTCCAATTTTTCAGCCCAAAGTGGTGGACCAACAGACCGCTCAACAGACCAAAAATACCATCCTTAGAGCCATGCTGAAGTAATTCTTTTACTGGTCTGCACCTGTGGTCTTGATACAGCAGAGACTAAAACTAAAACTACTCTAGAGGCCAGAAGAGCTGCCCGGTTGACAAGTCCATCTGTGTTGTGGTTCAGCAGAAATAAAAGTGAATAACCTTTAGCATAAAGGCTGTGTTTCTTGAAAGGTTGCATCACTTCCACACATATTGTCATCTGCAAGTAGATGTTTGAGGACAGAGGAAAGATTCCTACTGACCTTGCACACACAACTTCACAATATTGTGCACTTTTGCACTCGAACAGATATAGCAGCAATATATCACTGGCTATCATGTAGCTGTAGCATTTAATGAGAGGCATATGAGCCCTTTGATATTGCTGTGCAGAAAATACATTGCTACTTTAGGTCACTTACCCACAAGTAGCACAGCTTGCGCATCAAACATTGCAATTGGCTGAAATGTCATTGAGGTTTCATTGACATGGTCAAGAGGTTCAGTTGATGTTCAGACCAAACATCAACATGGGGGAAGAAATGTGATTGATGGTCCTGACCTCCTGGGGTTTTCAATAATCTCTAGAGTGTGGTGAGAAAAACAAAAACCATCCAGTGAGCAGCAGGGGCAGAATTTGGTGTAAACAACAAAGATCCTTTCATCTTGCCTTGTGTCAACTGATCAGGTTGGCGGTGGTGTAGTGGTGTGGGGAATATTTTCTTTGCACAAACTTAATACAATTGAGCATCACAGCCTACCTAAGTATTGTTGCTGACCATCTGCATCACTTGTCCTGCCCACATCGAAGGGGAAAACAAATCATTGCTCTCCACTGACTTTGTATTTCATGAACGTGCCTCCTTGTCACTTCAGTCTGCCAGCAAACAACAGAAACATACCTAAAAGTTGCAGTGTGGTGGGATGCACTATCAACAAGGTAAAGAACACAGAACTAAGTTTTTATAAGCTGCCAAACAGAAACACTGAGCCTTTAAGAAGATACAGACATAAGACATCAGCAGGAGGAATGGGAACACTGTGGGATCCTAACACTCAGTACGCCTACATATGTGTGCAGCGAGCATTTTGTCACTGGTCAGTCAAATATCCAAATGTTAGTTTTAGGCTAACTTAACTGGAGGTTAAGCAAAATGCATTTTGACAATATGAAACATGTGTAACTGAATGTGGCTAAATCAGAAAGATATGCAGCATAATGTTTGCAAGTGTCATAGCTAACTACAGTAACTGAGCTTGAGAAGGGACACTGAGATAGACCCACAAATATTTAATTGGTCCTCTCTGGTAGACATGGGGTGCTACGCAGTGTATGACACATTGTGCTCTGTTTCTTCTTCCATCACCCAGCTTGAGTGAGGCGATGCCGCAGAGCACCGTGTTTAGCACCGTGGTTCAGGTAACAACGCATTAGTAATGGTTGTTTAAAATTAACAATCAAAAAAGTTAGATTGTCCTTATATATGTTTTATACTACAATTACACCCAGAAGATTAAACAGCTAGGCACAGTATGTTATTGCTCAAATACAAGAGATGTTTGTCTGAGTCACAGGACAATAGAGTCCCAACAAAAACTAAATAACACTCAAAGGTCAGTGCCCAGTGATATGAGGCGATAGCACATGAGCAACAGATTTGCAAAAAGATCTAATCACCAGATGCCCTTTCAGAAGCAAAATGAAGCAGCACAGACAGCAGGGATGGTTGACTGACTCAGTTAATATTAACTGCACAAGACAAATAACTATTTGACAATGGCATTTTAAAACCATGTTGCACTTGTGAGAACTGGAGCAATCCAGATGATGATTTATGTCTAGAAATACTCTCAGAAAAAGTGGAGAGACAGTTCATGATCAAAGATTTCCTTCTACTTTAACAACAGCGAGTGCTGTGTCTTTAACCAAAGTAGTTTAGTCAACAACAGGGGACGACTATATCAGCTGCATTCATCTTAGAATATAAAATCAGTTCAACAACAAAATTAAATTAAACTAAAAGGAAATATTGCATTTAACTTTTTTGTCTAGTCTAAAGGTTATCCATAATGACCTCAGTTCTATTGTCTAAATATTGAGGTTGTTCCATGACACAACAAATTCTTCTTCTTCTTTTATTATTATTGTATATTTTCTATTTTGCTTTTATTAAATCTTTTTTATTTTTCTGTATATGTATATTTTGCTCTTGTTGGCACCCACGCACCAAAACAAGTTCCTCGTATGTGAATACATACTTGGCAATAAACCGGATTCTGATTCTGATTCTGATTCTGATCCTTTAGAGCCATTTTCAGTTAAATATCGTTAAATAAAGAGAGAAACATATTCTACTAACATCATCTGCAAATTCCTGAACCGCAGTCTGATTCTTCATCACCTAGCCACCCCTCACAATCATTCACTGGCTCCTATGTCCCTGTAATGGGCTTGATTTGGCCTGCGCTGCACTCCCTTCATCAGGGCTACAAGGCCCAATGTGAGGGGCCCTTATCATGCCAGTCAGCTCAGCATTGGAATTCTTCCCTAATTGAACTGAAGCCAGCTTTGCAGGTGTCCATATAATGAAAGATGTTTATATCCACCATGCTGAGGAAGCAATGACTCATGAGGTTTCAAGATTTGAATAATGAGCACCGATTTGTGGACAGGCAAAGTGAGAAAGGCCCATGAGAGTGGCCAGAACAATGTAGCTGAAGCCTGCAGGTAAGAAAAGGGTGCACCAGCAGTAGATGGTAATTGGACTGAACAAGTGCCAAGCGTAATTTTAGCGGGAGATGAAGCCAGGCGTGGTGAAGCTCGACATGGGTACTGCAGGACCATTCGCAGATCCATTATCCTGCCTGTCAGTCTGTGAACGATGTCACTTCAGCACCTCTGCAGCCTACAGTGATCCTGTGCTAGTGATAGAGCTAGGTGGCGGATTGTCACGTTGGAGTTAATCCTGTTACAGACCTTGTAAGTATGGGCTAAAATGAGCAGTAAAAAGTTTTACTCAATGAAAGTACTGTCACTTTAAAGAAAATGTAATTGGTCAAAGGTGTTAACGTTTTTTAAGACTCTTTATTCTGCTATTGGTATTTCACATGCTTCCTCCTTTTACCTGAAGTCTCCATCACTGCCTTTCAGAAACCAGAGTTCCAAAGCACTGTAAACATTCATTTCAAGTGAGAGAAGGAAGAATTATGAACAATAGTGCACATCTATTACTTATTTTCTTGAAAAAGGAACTCCACTGTGATGTCACAGTGATGTCATCAGGGTTATCTTGGCTTGGAGGCCTGCAAGCTTTCTGTTAAACATTTACTGACTCGGGGCATGAGGTTTGTAAGACATGGGCATTTAGAAGAAGATGGTCAGACTTTTAATGGTCAGACTGTTTATTGGTCAAACGTGAAACACTGCAAACACACACATGCACATGCAATTGCATCACGATGAAATTCTTTCTCTGCCTTTAACCCATCCAGTCATCCTTCCTCCGGGGGGACAGCTGGAGCAGTGGTCAGCCATTCATGCGGCGACCGGGGACCAAGT
>JAVQJD010044443.1:0-17848 GCA_036023655.1 Nannoperca australis
AAAACAAAGATTTGAGAAAAGTTGGAAAGAAATGAAACAAAAATGCCATTGGCTTACATTATGTTTTCTAACTACCATAAACAGACAAAGTCGTAGAGCTTTTTAATTGCTGTGTGACATACATTTGGCAGTTGGTGGTTCATAAGCTCCGAAATGTTTTAAATATCAACTTTTTATATAATTCCTTGCCTTGATTGACAGATAGAAACATACAGGAAACATAGAGATGATATGCAACAAAAGTTACCAGACAAATCAAACCAGGGACATTGCAGTTACATACAGTATACTGTATTTTAACCACTATCAAGACACACATTTCACTTTAATGACGTAAACAAACCTGTTGAAATACGGTATACGGTTTGTCATGGGGGAGAGTAAGCACATAAAATGCATACTCATTGACTAAGTCTCTCTCTGTCTGAGCCTCACATACATTGTCATTCTCTGGCAGACCAAACTTCCAGGGCAGATGGCGGTCAAAGATGCCCTCTGAACATCATGAGACCCACAGAAGCGGCACTAATGGAGGGCACGGTCTGGTGGCCTATTGGAGCCAACTGTTATTCTAGCCTGAGGTGCTGGGACTTGGCTTGTTGCTGTACAGTAGCTGAGTCATTCAGCACTGGGTGGTTATTTTAGAAATACAGGAAATCACATTTGCAGTGATTATCTTAGTCTATTATGCACAAAGTATGCATGACCTGTGATTTGATCATCTAGAATTTGTATTATAACCTGAGGTGACACTGTGCTCAAATACAAGTTTTGATGAAAAACTTAGTACCTAGAATAATATAGTTATTTAGACACCTTCATGTACATGACATATATTGCATGGGATAAAATATATGCACATTGCATTATTAAAGTATACTGTTATTTTGTATTGTCAGATAGAAAGCTTACTTTTCTCCTTACTCAGTCAAGTAGAAAACCATGCAATTTCTAAATTACTTTAAAATTGCTGTACCTGGAAAATGATTCTGAAATAAAATGCTTGCCTTGAGGGAGCTTCATTTTTCAGTGAAGGAAGGGCTGAGATTGTGGGCACAAAGTGTTTGTTTGAGCTTGTGTTTCCCAATTTTCTCTATTTTATTTAATTTTATGTTCAGAACCAGAAAATGTATTCTTATTTCCAGAACGTCATTGCCACTGTAGTAAAAAGTAACATTTTCTGTCTTTGGCAACTCATTTTAAATTGAGCTGTATATTAACTTGACATCCTAATTTTTCAGGCACAATTGATATAGGCAGCTGGAATCAATGCTCACTAACGCAGCCTCACCTTCCTTATGGCTGCTAAAAAAACATTTCATTCAAACATTCAAACACAGTGGTAATCCCTCAGAAGCTGCCAGTATGTGATGGATATGCACAGTATGGCCTCCTGTCTGGCAGTGACAGCAGATATATGGTCATAATTAGATGGAGATGTGAATTCCACATTCAAATATGGAAACACTTCCTCATTAAAAAACAGAGAATCTCGAGTTTGGCTGCAAGAGATGTCTGCCTGCAGATATACAACTGATTGTCATGGACCTCATCATTCAGCCTCTGTTCCCCCTGTCTCTCTCAACATATTGATAAATTATTAAGAGCAACATTTTAATTGATCTAAATAAACTCAGGCTCAACCTTTGGCAATGCCCTAAGAGTTCCTTTGCTATAAACTAGGGAGACTTGACACCGTTTTTCTCAAAAGCAGTATAACATCTCCTCTACTTGCTTACTCTATCCATGAATTTGCTCAGACTTGAATCACATTACAGCCTTAAGAGGAAATTGTTCTCAAATCTCTATTGCCCTCCAGTGTTTACTATACTGTATCACATGTCAACTCTACTTGACTGTATGTCTGTTTTCATTTTGTGTCCCCTGCAGCAAATCTCTCTCTGAGAGAGTTCAAAATGGCAATAGTCATGTAGACAAATCATATAGTTAGTAGGTTCTATGTGTCACTGAAGAAGGTAAGTTATTTTTACAGAACTAAAATGTATATAGTATATATATAGTATAGTATAGTATCTGACAAGATATTGTCCCAGCTAATGTTATTGTTTTGAGGTATTATGTGAGTTTAGGGAGATAAATTATAAAATGTCTGCAAAACTTGAGATTTCAGTTTGAAAGTTTATTCTTGACCTTTGAAAAAGCCTAAATTTTTAAGGCAGAATGCACTTGACAGTGCCGTTCGTGTAACACAGGGACCTGGATGATAGCTTACTTAATTTGTGGCAGTAATTAATGTGATTAGTTACCTGTGCTTTTCCTGCTCTGACTGTGTGAGAAAGGCTGTAATCTGCAGCAGATAGAGAGTTTCACTCCAAGAGGAATGTCTGCTTTTGTTTTCAGAATGATCTTCTGGGGCCACAGGGGGAGCTTTTTAGTATTTTACTCAGGAAGTTCCATGGAATGTCCTCCCGAGAGTTTGACTCCCTAACAAGAACAAAACTTACAGCAACAACATAAATAGCCTGCGTCAAAGCCAATTCAAAGCTCTTGTTTGCTGCTCTGCGCTCGTCATGAAGGCAAGTAGATTTTAGACTTAATAACAACACAAACACATTATTTCAGATTTCTGCAAAACATTTGATGTAGCCTACAGTATAACTGAGATCTTTTATTATTTATTATTATTACTTTGTTCAGTTTACTTCTCTTCTCCTCTGTTTTCTTCTGCTGTCCTCTTCTCTGCTTTGCTTTTCTCTTCTCTTCTGTCCTGTCTTCTCTTCTCTTTTCTTCGCCATTCTTTTCTCATTTTCTCTTTTCTTCTTCACTTCTTCAGAACATTGCACAACTCTTTCTAGCAGTCTTGCCATGGCTGCTATTCCTGCTCACTCCCAAGGGGTAAATCTGTTTTTGCTTAACTGTTTCAACATCATTTTATAAATGACACAAGTATATTTGGTTTCATTTAATTCATGTGTTGAATTATTTAATTGATATTTCATTTTTAAGGTATTGTCAGCAAAGAGTTCATTGCCAGTGGGGGCCTTATGGCGATTGGTCAGTGTGTGATGGCTGCACCAAATTACAGGTTAGGAGGATTAATTGATTAGTTAACATATTGGCTAACATTTTTCTCACCCATATAAACTTAAACTGAAATCAAACAAATTCTGGTATTGATTAGTGCACTTCTTGATTTAGGTAATGATTAACATGACTTTAAGTATACATAAGAAATATTCTATTTATAGTGTATACTAGTAGCTTTTTACATAAAAGTATCATGTATCATAAAAGTTATCTCACGGCACTTTTCATATAGAGCAGGTCTAGACCGTACTTTTTATACCAGTAATAGTAATAGTAGTAGTAATACTTGATGAATGATAAAATAGTAATAAAACACAAATTTTCCCAGCAAAACTGCTTGATTCCGTTTATTCTTTAAAACAGATAAATAAATAAATCTGCTTGTTAGTATTTTTTCCCTTCATATTTCTTTGCAATGTTTTGATGTGTAACAGACAAGAAGCCGACCCATGGCTGTCTACTCTCAGTTTGGAGGGAACCCCTGCGATGGAAAGCGGTCTGAGAGCAGGATCTGTAAAACCACACAAGGCTGTCCTCTAGAGGATGGATGTGGAGACAGGTTTCGCTGTCGATCAGGTTAGAAATAAAATTGTATCACTCCCTTAAGCATACAGAAGTAAAGAACAATCCCTGACCGGTCTGTCTGTCTGTCTGTCTGTCTGTCTGTCTCTTGACCATCAGGGAAGTGTGTTAGCCAATCTCTGGTGTGTAATGGAGATCAGGACTGTGAGGAAGATGGACATGACGAACGAGTCTGTGACGTTGAAAAATACATTATATGTACAGAGTCAGCTTTGCCACCTAACATTAATTTACTTGGACTTGGGTAAGTGACAAATCTTGACATACGGTAGGCCTATTGACATTTGTGCACCCATACAAGCACACACTCGTACCATGCTTACCAGTGGGACACTTGTATTGCTGCTGTAGGTTTGATGTGGTGGCAGAGAAGTGGAGGGCCAGTGTCATCAACACAAAGAGCTTTGGGGGCCAGTGTCGCAGAGCCTACAGTGGTGTCCACAACAATTTCTACAGGCTGCCCCTTAGTACTACCCAGTACACCTTTATGGTTGGTCTTCCATGGAAACGCCTACATGCAATTAATATTGATACTTCTTTTGGTCACTTGATACTGTAAAGATTTACATGTACGGTTTTGTTTACATTCAACATTTCTCAACAAGGTTAAGGCCTATTACTGTAACGTGTGACAATTTTTTGTACCTACAGAAAACATTTGCAAAGCTATTTTTAATCATCAATCACATTGGTCACATCAACTTGCAGCCTTCTACTTCTGCTATTTTTTTTTGAATTCCAATGAGTTATGACCATTACCGCCACCAAATGTCGACATATATTACTGACGTCTGCAGTCCTCTATGGTTAAGATCTCATTCATTTTTGGCAACTAAAGCTATTTAAGGTTAAGTGAGGATTGTGACCATGGTTGAAACATTACCATCAAGGACAAGAGAAACAAAGACACAACTTGTTGCCGGTGTCGTACTTGCACGTTTTGTTGACCCAACCATCTACAATGGTTGTTTATTCCGGGTGTAAAGAGGGTAAAACAATGGAGGAGAGTTTGTGTTAACCTTTTGGTGAATGCTGGAAAACTTGTTGTCAATACATTACTCTACAGCACTACTAGTGGCCACAGGGTACTTTTTAAAGACTCACCATCTCAGTTTAGTGCATTTTTTTAGCACACTTCATTTTTCATTTACTTAACATTTGTTGATTCAAAGCTACTTTGCACAATCGATTGAGGATTCTATGTTTCTCAGTTATGTGAAATACCAGATATTGTTAAACCTGTTCTGTTCTCAGGTTAAAGCTCAGAATGACTTCAGTGACGAGATGTACTCCAGTAAATGGCACTATGCAAAGGACATTGTCAAGAGACAAAAAGTGTCCGGGACCACGACCGGATTTAAAAACTATGACTTTCACGAGACAGTTGAAAGCACTCAGGTGTGTAGGAAACTGAAATGTTGTCACTGTATCTTTAACAGCAAATCCCAGTGACAATCTATCTAATTTTCAAAGAGAAAATCAAACAATACAATTAAACTCAGTGATTTATTTACTCCTTCCAGACCCAGAAGCTTTTGGTTTTAAATAACGACATAGAGGTAGGTCAGTTCCAGAGCAACTCTCCTCAGTACCTCCCAATATCTGAGGAATTTTGGAAGGCACTGGCCAAACTGCCATCAGTCTACGACTACGCTGCCTACAGAAAGGTTTTGGAGATGTTTGGAACACACTATCTGTCTGAGGGAACCCTTGGAGGCTCCCTAAAGATCGTTGCAAATATTGATGAAGAAACTGAAAGACATTTGGGTGAGGATTCATAAATCATCAGCAACTTCATGGCAAGAAAGAATAATTTTACAGGCAGTTGATAGATTCAGCTTGTCACGTTTTTGAGAAACTTTAATATTCATGATGGAACATGAAGGTATCAAAGTACCTTTTACCTCACATTCATGGCAATTCATGTTTCTTCTAAGGTGGCTGGTGTCATTTTTAGTATTTAGTGTTATGTATTAACGAGACAGTACAAAATTATAACGAGCCTGTGTTGCTAACCACTGACACGACACGGCTAAAGAGAATTTGCAACATGCATTTCCTAGTAATTTCTGTATTAAATTCATTTTTGTCCATGAAACCCATTTCATAAAACCAAATAATGTATTCTCTAATGAAATTACAGTTGTTTTAAAAAAATATGTACAATAAACAGAATTACACAAAAAAGCTTACAGTCACATAGAACATTTAGTATCAGTAGAAGTATTAGTAGTTTTATTAAAAGCCAATCAAAACAACATGTTGATCAAATTGGCACACCATCCATAAAGTGCTTCCTCAGTCCTCAATAATTTCTGGCTCTGACTTTTGTTTCTCTTTTTTCTTTGACTTGACCGTTGTTTTCAAGTCAGCACAAGCTACCAGTATGATGAATGCGAAAGGACTAAACGCTGGGTTCTTTTTTTCCCCATCACCCACGTGAACTGCAAGAGGGATCACGGTCAACAGACATCCAACACTGGTATAGTACTGATAATTCTACAATCTGTAAAAGCACTTTAAATTCAGAATCTTTTTGTCGTCCATCATCTCTGTAAACCTTTTTTTTTAATAGATTTTACCAGGAGCAATACACCTACAACATTGCATGTGGATGTGCAGGGAGGAGGCATTGAACATATTGCAGTACTGGAACACATGCAGGTCTCTAATCCAGACAAGAACTGGGAAACATATACAAACTGGGCTGACTCTATTCGATCATTTCCAAAGGTCATCAAACGAAAGGTGAGGGAAAGTAAAATAAGCTCTTTGAACTTTTAAAAGCATGCACGTTCAATCTCTCTTCAGTTTGACTCTCTTGCCCCAACTCTTGTTTTGGCAGCTGAGGCCGCTGTCGGAGCTGGTGAAGGAGGTTCAGTGTGCCGGAGTGAAGAAGCTCTATCTTCGCCGAGCCATTGAGCAGTACCTGACTGAGAATGACCCCTGCCACTGCCGGCCCTGCAGCAACAATGGCATGGTTGTCATGGATCGAGATGAATGTAAATGCATCTGTAAACCTGGCACGTCAGGACTGGCCTGTGAGCAGGGAACTGAAGTGGAGGGTCAGCGGGGTGAGAGTTAAATTTCAGACAGGTTCTACTGCTTGTAATCTGTGCGCACAGTTTTGCAATCAGTGCGCACAGTTTTGTAATCTGTTCCCTCAGATTTGCAATCCATGTGCTCTGTTGGCGTTTTTTTACTTCACAGCAGCCAATGGAGCGGGCCATTACACACATGCATGCTTTCCCCAATGGAGCATCCTGACTGCAACTGAAGTAAATTCAATTGTGTCTAGATTTAACAATAGTAAATTCAGGAAATTTGAGTTAGCTTTGTGTTTTTGAACTGTGTGCACAGATTGCAAATCTAAGGGAACAGATTACAAAACTTTTTTTTCCTACTATATCACCCAAGAGGGGATCCATATATTGGTGAAGACTTTGTAGAAAGTAATCATTTGACATTTTGGGAAATACACTCTCTGATATTCGCTTTCGTGCTGAGACTTAAATGAGAAGATTGATACCATTCTTATACGCAATAGCCTACATATAAAGCTACTGCCAGTTAGCTTAGCTTAGCATAGGCTGGAAACAGAGAGAAACAGCTAGCCTGGCTCTATCCAAAGATAACTAACAATGTTTAACAGCTCCTCTAAAGCTCACTGTGCAATGTTATATCATGTTTGTTTAATCCATACAAAAACCGAAATGATGTGTTGTGGTAACTTCCCAAAGTTTTGTCATCACAATAAGGTTGCAAGGCAACCAAGAAATAGTCCGACCCCCAAACCCTCATAAAAGCACAAAGCCACATTTTTACACATTTTTACTTGGACAGGTTAAACAAAAAAGAAATTACGTGTTAATTTGTGAGCTTTAGGGTTTCTGGTAGGGTAGTTTGCAGACTTTATGCTAAGCTAAGCTAACTCACTGCTGGCTATAGCATAATATTAAACAGTGGTTCCATTCCATTACATTTAGGTATAGCCTTCTCATCTAAATGAGCACAAAAGCAAATAAGTGTATTTATTTATTATTATAAGTATATTAATGACGTTTTCTTAAGTCACTTGTCTGGGTGGTTGGTGTATGCTCTAATAGTGGTCATTTGTTTGCTTCTACCAGGCTGAATACAATACCTAAGTAAGTGAGTCACTCTTTATTGGTTAATATCATGTATTGTAATATATTCCTCACTTTCTCCCTCTTTCTTCCTTTCTGTTTCTGCTCATTAAGGAGTAATCCATGGCAGTTGGGCCTGCTGGTCCGCCTGGTCATCGTGCTCTAGCAGTCGAAGGTCAAGAAGTCGTTCCTGTTCAAATCCCACTCCTCAAAATGGGGGACAACACTGTATCGGAGAACCCACTGAGAGATCTGACTGTGAAGACGAAGACCTGCAGTACTTAAAGTCAGAACAAGTTAAAGTTTTATTTTGCAGTATGAGTTTGGTAACAGGCACCACCAGTCATTGCTTTGAATTTTCAATAAGAACAAGTTTCACACTGATTTTCATCAACATCCCGCTGTTAACTGTTTTTCTACAGAACCATGGAGCCTCAGTGCTTTGACCAAACTCTGACAGCACGTCAGAAATGTGGAACCCCACCTGCATTAATCAATGGCTATGTCCTGGTAAAGATGATTGTCAAACTTGGATTTACTGTACATTGTTGAACATATTATTGCAAACATTTTGTATTTTAATAATTACACTAATTGCAACTTTCTCCAGTACTGGTTCATTATTTCCCAGAAGTCCACAGTACAGTGTTACTCCTCATATAATTTACTTTGCCGCTACATAAGTCAGCCTAATTTACTAAATAGTACACACCCAGATTTAAAAACGGAAGAATTATGTCATTTGTTAAACTGAATAATGAAGCATCTAAAGCACATTTGAGAGCCAACATGGAAAAACAGATGCTCGATATTTACATTCAGAGCTTTAAAAGGGTATTTTGCATGATGGGCATTTTGCATGTTCGGGGCTGTGATATTAAATATTAAATGTGTCTCCTGTAAAGTGAAATCAGCCTGGCTCCATGGCATTGGGTCACATTTGTTATTTGTATTTCAGTCTCTTAATTTATGTTCCTTTTATAAGAGGTTTTTATACAAAGGTCAGAATTGAATAATTGGACTTCATCACCTTTTTGTCATGACATGCTCCACAGGACCCTAAGGACATTTACCTTGTGGGTAGTAGGGTTCAATATAGCTGCACTGAAGGTTTCTTTCTTGCTGGTCCCGGCATGATACAATGCACTGCTGGTCTAACCTGGTCTGGCCGCCCTGGACTGTGCACAGGTGAGTACCTATAACCAAAGTTTAACATTTAAGATCACAATAAATTACAGTGTGATCTTTTCTCCCAGTCTCAGTGTGCCAGATTGGATCCCTTGCTGATGATGTCATAGCCTCTCCAATAAAAGAGGCCTATGGCATAGGGGAGACAATCACCTTGTCCTGTCCAGCGGGTAGACGTCTACTAGGAGAAGCAACGATTATATGTGACCCCAGTTTGCATTTTTCACCGAACCCAGCCGAAATCAAATGCAGCCCAGGTAAACTTCAAGGTTCATATAGTGTAATGGGCGGTGTGGAACTGCTGTGAAACATGATGTGAATTGTGTATTGTTCCCTACTTTTCATTTATTCTCTTACTGTTCCGTATATTGTATTTTTTAATCATTGCATGCATGGTTATTAATCAGTTAGCAATGTGGAAGAATGATTGATGTATCCCACAGTCCATACGCAACAACCCATCACTCCCTCGTCGCAATGTAGACCGTGGGAGAAGTCTTCCAGAGGAAAATGTGTTTGCAAAATGCCTTTTGAGTGCAGGTATGTTTACTCTCTTAGCTTTTGTGATCTTCTTGTTATTGTGGTTACTGTGTTTGATGATTTTTGTTTTTTGTCACCAGTTCGTCTTTGGAGATTTGTGCCACTCTTCCTGCGAATAGAAAATCAGTCCTTCTGAATGTCTGCAAAATGCACGCACTGCAGTGCATAGGGAAGGACCACATTATAGCAGAAGACAGCACCTGCAAGTGGCCGGAGCGCAACACAACAGGCTGCACCAACTGTCACATGTGGGAGACCTGTGATGGTAAGGACATCCAAGGTTACAAAACAATCCATAATAACGTACAGTATTTGCTATTTGTCATCTCTTTTGTCCTCACACTATTCTTTCAGATCAAACTAACGCGTGTCGCTGTAAGGACTCTGCAGATTGCTTGACCCCAGGATCACATGTGTGTGTCCGTGTTGGGGAGAATGTGACTGCAGCGACTCAGACAGTGAGCGAGTGTGAAGCAGGACTACAGCGATGTAAAGGACAAAAGGTGTCAGTGGTCAGTATCCTGCCTTGCGCTTCCTGAGGATGCAGGAGGAGGGTTTGACCTTATGATCCCCAACTTCCTCTACACATGAATGCTCTATAACACTTTACTCATATTATTCCAGGGAATTAGTATTATACCCAGTGTCACTGCTTCAACACATTGTAAAAGTACAATGTTACGCATGTAACTGTATTAAGACAAGAAATAAATAGCATGTTGCCTTACCATCTAGTGTGTTTGATTTCGTAATCTGTCACATACTGTTGTATACACAAAACACTGCATAGTAGGTCTGGGGTTTTGAAGAAAATAGTTTCCTAAATATCCCTCATGATAATGTTTTGAAAATCTGTGTTCTGGACTGATATGGTCTATTTCAAAAGATGTCCTGTGCTTTCGAAACCAGACAGCGCTCAGCCTGCCAAGCAAACCCCTGCTGACAGCCTATTCCTGCCTCTGGCTTGCTGCCCTCTAGTGAAACTGTGTGACGGCACCAGCTAGTGAACGTCTCCTCATCACACCAAAATGCTTATTGTCGACAGATGTGCGTCCCTCGGTTACACCACGTTGTACACAACGGCTTGTAGGTGAGAGGAAGGTGCTAGAAATGATTGAGAGCTAGCTTACATGCTCGTAGTCATTAAGGAGTAATGCACACAAACTAGCACAAGTTTTTTGGGGAAACAATATTGAGGCATGTACAGGCAGATTATCACTCCCCATGAGCGCTAAACCTGGGCCACCAAAAGCAGCCAGAACCACTTCAGTGCACCTTATTATAGACTATTTAAGTCTCTGGAGCTCTACTGGGGAGTTGAACATCATTCTTTCAAAAGATATTCCCTCATTTTTTATTTATTGATGGTGGGGAAGAGCTGGTCAATAGATTTGAGATCTGATTTCAGCAAAGGCCAGAACATATGACTCATTTTCATTTCATCAAACCATTCAGTTAGTCTTGCATTTGTTTCTCTCCTTTATTCAGATTTTCCTTTTAATCTGCAAGCCATCTGTAGTCCTGCAAAAGCTTTTCTGTCAGGATAAATCTAAAGAGGCTACTATGCTTGCATTATATTATATGTAGCTGTCCGGTGAAAATCATGTATATCGAAAAAGTCACATTTTCATGAGCTTAGCTTTGGGAACAGCCTTTTTAGGTAGTACAACAGGTTTAAGTGGTTGATTTTGCTTAGTAGGTGAGTTTTCTCAATCCATAAAAGAATACCTAATTTTCAATATATCTGCATATTTACCTTATCTATATGGTTTCCACTGGACAATTAAAATATACAGTATCTATATTCTGAACATTTTACAACAGGTTCACATAGAAAACTATAATAGTATACATTAATTCATCCATGTTGCTGTGTATCGGGGACTTAAGTGTATCCCTGCATGCATTGGGCATGTCGCCAGTTTGTCAAAGGGTAATTGCAAGCAATTTTACATTTTAAATTGGCCTACCCTTTATGTCTGAATTATAATAAATAGTATGCATGAATCATTTTTGGGTTGATGAGGATTTCTGAAAGAAACCATGTCAGCCACTGAATACTGCACGCTAAGGAAACGTTCTTTATTTCTGCAGAAAAAGTAGGTGACCAGCTGGATCCTGTCAGCTGGATCCTGGCAGTATAATCTTTCTCCAGTCCTCTATAAATATAAACAAAAGCTGCTTGTTATGGACTTAATAAAAGATTATTTGTCTTTTCCCTCTCGCCCCTCCCTGTATCTCTGTCTATCTTTGTGCCACTCTAACCCTCCCAGATAAAAATGTTTACTCTGCAAACAGGCTTAACAGTGGGACAATCCACAGAAAAAATACCAAAATGGGATGCAATATAGTAATGTACATTTCTTCCCAAAATATTAGTTATTACAGCTGGCATTTGATGACCACCTAAAGTGGAAGCAATCCTTTAAATGAATCAGTTTGATTTTTACCAGATCCCACACAACCAAACTTATCTTTTTTTTAATAGTTTGTCTCCACCCAGTGGACATTTCAGTTGATTACATGCAAGAAAATTACAGAGACTAGTTGATTAGTTTCAATAACAAAAGTTTTATTAACAATGTAAAATGACCTATATCAGCTTTGACTACTGTACTTTCACCGTGCCCTAAACATTGACCACTATCAATAATAAGAAAGACCCATGCTGCCTGCCCTCCATCTGCACTGACTGCCTCAGACAGAGGAAGACCCTTCCTGCTCATACCAACCAACAGATTCTTTGCTAACCCAAAAGTCCAACTTTGAAAATAATTCAGAGAGCATTGCGTAAAGAGTATGTGTATATACATGTCTAATGTCTCAATTTGTAGATAGATATTGTGTGCAAAGAAGTTTTCTTTTTGAGTATCGTATCATATATTCCATTTTGAAGCTGGAAAGCTAAAGTTGGGTACAGGTTCTTGGTTTATGGAAGACTAAAGTAAGTACATTAAGAAGAAAAAACGTCAAGAAACAGAAAACAGAGACTGTAATACACAACAAACTTACTCTTCACAAACCTGTCATCCCAGTTTAGACAGACAAATGTATAACTTTGCCATTGCAAGTGTCATCCTCAAATATTCGGATGGTGTCTCTTAATAAGTTATCACATTATTTCTGACAAAAACAGACAATTATATTCCCTTTTTTAACATGAATCCTCATTTCATTCACCCAGGTTCGTGGAAGTAATTGAACATTGACATTTTTTCAAATGCCCTCTCATTCTCTTTTACATTGGACAAGCAGATATCTTCATTTACCAAAAAAAGGGAAAATTTGTTGCAAAATATCTTAAAATATATGTTTATGACTTTTGTTTTCATTACATTGCAGTTACAATTCTTATTTGTATTAAAAAATAAAATTATAAAATGGGCAGCCTTTAAAAAAAAGAGAAAGAGGAAATTTATTTGAAAATGGCAGTAATAGATTGGTGGGAGACACAAGTGGTGAAGGACAGTGGGTAATGGTGTCTTTGTTGCTGCCTCTTACCCACGAAGGCGGGGCCCTTAGCTGGTAACCAGGCAACAGAGCCCAAAGAACCTCCTCTTCCTCTGTCGGACCAGTGGGTAGGGAGTCAGGTTCAGCAAACTGCTGTCATCTGGGCACAAAAACACACGCAGACCACTGCCAAGTCAGACATTTTTCCGCTAGTTTTACCTATGACACAAGCCACAACTCTTTATCCCAATGAATCTTCTACCCTTTTTGACTGTGAAAGATTGTGAAAGTGTCCCTGTTCCGTGGGGTTGAGGTGTGTGTGGCGATTGTGTAAGAAGTTGAAGCTAAAGAAAGTGGTCGGTGTCTATCTTACCTTGGTTCTTCAATGGTAAAGGCATTGTCTCCCTGAGTTTACTGAGAAGGTTCTTCATCTCCCTCATATCCCTGCAATACACAAATAAGGGCGTTTATGAAGTGTACCTGTAGCATCTATCATGTAGTATATTTTCACACACACATACACTCAGGCATGCAACTATAAAATATACTGTAATTTGCATTCATTTCTAACAAAGTATAGTACACTCTGTGACTGCTAGATACCACCCCAGTATGTGAAGTATTTTTCAAGTAGTTTGTAAACAGTCTACTATGGTGCAACATCCAAAGTAAAGACTGAATGTTATTATTTTGCCTTTTTTTAAACTCTAGAAAATACAATGATGTCAAGTAACAGTTTAACTAATATTTGATTCTGCAGCGTTTTAAAATGCTTTCTAAAAACTAAAGACACTTCATTCCAATACATGTTTATCTGCTCTGTCAAGTATAGTAGCTGTATATACTGTAAGTTGACAATAATGTAGCATGTCATTACGTTTTTTGAGGATGTTCTATAAGTGTGGATTTTCCTCAGTGCAGATATTGTTATAGCTTCATAAATGCAAATATTTAACAAATCCAGCTGTAAAGTTAACATTACATTATTAGTGAGGTTGAAGAAAATTTGAGGTCTTATGCTGACTACGTTATGTGCATCTTAAAGAAAGCCACTGCTTATATTCTAATGCAAAATATGAATGAATCTGTAATCTTTTAAATACTTTAAAGTGTCATTGTATTGTGTCAAAACCTAAGAAGAATGCACACTAGCGTGTGTATTATGACACATGCAAACACACACACCACTTACTCACACACAGAAGGACACAACACATTTTCGGTCTACCTACTTTTCTATGTTTTCTATGTCATTGGCCACCAGCCAGCAGAGCTGAGGACAGTCAGTGGGGGAGGAAGAGGTGTCCTCCAGGATGGGGATGTCTGAGCTCTCCTCAATCTTACTGTCAACCCCGGCAGGGCCACAGTAATCTTTACCTAAAGAACACAGAGAGCAGCTAACCTGAAACGTGTCATGCACGTTAAAACAAAAAAAACAAAAGAAAAGAGTAGGCACCAAAGTACTTGTTTATGTTTTTTTATATACATTCTGATGCTATTATAGGAATTATGTTGAAGTTTTAGATGATGATTTAGATAAAAAAATATATATATAGTAGAATGCTGTCAGTGAATAATTATCTGTGCTACTAGTGTTGTGATTGTCTTCTGACACGTGCATATACTATCACCTAGACACACAAACTCTATCTTGAAGTTAGTTAAAAGCAAAGCCATGAGTCTTTTTCATGTATTAACCTTTCCTGTGGAGCTGCAGGGAGCCCAGCAAGCAGACCGATTTGAGCATCTCGGTGATGTACATCTCCAGACAGCACTGCAGCTGGATGAAGAGCCTACAGATCTCAGGGTGGATCTCCCCGTCCTCTGGCCTGAAATAGCACATAGTTGGAACACAGTGAGGTTATTGGCTAGCTGGAGCTTGCTGAACTCTGCATACAATGACCAACTTTATGGAAACAAATCAGAATTATAATTGTGTTTATATATAATTTCTGTGTTTTGTTACCCAGAAAGGGGAAAATTCATAGATATCCTCTCCAAGTCTCTCTACACCATTTAATAGTAGCTGACTGATGGGTTTAACCTTTTTGAGCTCATTTACTTGGTGTGTATGTGCTAACCCTAATGCTAAGAGTGGGTAGCAGCTCCACTCAAAAGACTGAGATCAATGTTCCGCATATAACTTCTAAATGGCATGCAGTGACATAAAAAAGGGCAAGTCCCAATCAGGGTAACTAGGAAAAAAGTTAAATAGCAATCAATAGTATAGTAAATAGTAAAATTAAACACAAAAAGTAAAAACAGAAAGTCAGATTCACCTATCTTCATTTTTCCTGTTCCTGTTAAAAACTTGATATGAGATGATTTTGTCTTGTCTAGAAAAAATATTGTGGTTTGAGTGGCCAAAACTCAATAGTTAGTATGTATAGTATGTGTTAGAGGAATATGATAACTTACATGTGTAGATAAGATAGTGTAATTGACATCCAACTTTTGTAGAAAATCTTCAGTTTTCAGCATGCGCATCATTAACACTTGTCACAAACATGCTTTTATTTTGAAAGATCCTACCTGGAACAGCCCTGGTAATACAGAGTACAACAACTCACCCTGAACAAAATCTAAATAAACCCAAATATATAAAAGAAGTTTACCAAATGTTACCAAATAAGCTGTGGAGTTTGAAATAATGATGAGTAAATAGAAGCAATCTGCTTCTTTAGACTTGTTTCTGTTGCTTTATGTATGTCAGCTGCAGACAAGGCCAAAATTGCTACTGACGTGATTTAGCTTGATTATGTTATTGTGCTAACAGCATGCTCATATTTTTTGTTTGTTTAATCAGCCCCGAATATATAAATACAATGCAGCGAAAAACTTCAAACATAAAAACCCCATCTGATTATTTTTCTTTATTTACCCAGAGCTGATCACTAGCTTTTATGAGACACCACAGTAGCTTCGCAGCCATATAAATCTGGTGTTCAAGGGGAAACTACAGCAGGTGATATTCAGTGGGTGTGATATCACATGGGAAAGTGACAGTGATGAAAGGCGTGAAACTTGCACCTGATACAAATATTTCTCACACAAATCATGCTGTTGCGTTCCCGACAAGCTTCTCCTTCCCATCCTTGTTTTGTCACAGTGCTGCATTCTGCAGTACTGTTGCTGAAGCACAGCTGTCATCAATGCTATCCTGCTTATCAGCTTTCCTCTAGCACATCGGAGAGGCCCCGCATCACTCAAACACACTGGCTTTATGTGATTAAAGGGGAATGACCTGTGCTGTATAATTCAAGCTCTGTGTCTCTAGAAGTGGAGACAGACATTGAAATGGCCCGGAGAGCTTTTAGAGAAAGAGGTTTAGAGTATGTGCTGGCGATGATTAGGACAATGGTTTTGATGCTGTTATCACTGGGAACTTGGAGTCCTCTCTAAAGCTGCTGTACCGTCTCTGAGTCTAAAACAGCAGCAGCAGCAGCAGCAAATTCAAGTGCAGGACTACAATGGATAGCACTTATTGTCTTGGAGAGACAAGTATAACTGTATATAGCTGTATAATTACAAACCATATGTTGGAAAAAGAATAGTGCAGAGCATGAATGTTCTGCACTGTAAACTGCACTGTTTCTCTAAAGATTTAAATAAGAAGTTATTATATAGAGATGCCCGTGTTTAATGGATGTTGTATGACGCATGCATCCACATGACAGGAAGCATGCAGAAGACATGTTTACTGGCTAACCATGTAAGCGTGTCGCACACATGTGCTTCAAAGCCTCCATACATTAAATAGCTAGATTTTGTCATGCATGTAACAGACAGTGAAGGATATGCATATTTAAATCACTGCAGGATATAGCGAGTGGATTAATTATTGAGCCAGGAAGGAATAGGTTACAGAGCAGAGGAGAGCACAGCCTAACACATTTTAAACATTCATTGATTTCACAGGTCTCCAACAAATGTGAACGCCAGTTCTAAGGAGGAATATGGCGCTATACCTAGAGCAGACCTGTTTTTGTTCCAACAGTGCTCCGAGCTTAGGCAAACAGCTAGCACTGCAGACACTGTCCAAATCTCTTTCACCACTGGCTTCAGTCAGTTCGATTGTTATTTAAGCAAGTTTGGAGGTGCCAAGTCAGCTGGCATCTTAGCCTCACTGAGGACCTTCAAATCCCAAACCCCACTTTGCCCTTCTTCCACTGGCACCAGTGTGGAGTAGATATGCTCAGTGGAGGGTGCGGGCCAAGTCAACAGATACATCAGGCTTCTGTTATAGCTGTGTGTCCCCCATCTTAAACCAAAAACGTCTACTATAAACAAACCACTTGTAATATATTTTAGCATGAAAACATTCACTGATTCAGCAAACGGTGAAACAATGTCAAATCTAATTACTTTGCATCGACTGTTTCATTATGACATCATTGGTTTTTGATGAAACACAAACCCAAGGATTCAGATTCTTATAGACATGCTGAACATTGGAAAACAACAGCATCCATTGTTAAAAAGCATGTTAGTATTTAAATGTTCAAATGGCTATAACAGAGACACAACCCACAAAACCCACACACCGGGCCACTAGTGCATTGCATTAAAAGCAACACTGCAAAAGTCATCTGCTCCACATTATTCATACTGTTCTCTCAGATATTTGTCCCGGGAAGCATCCCACTTTATGCATTAACATTTTAAGGCCCAGCTAATGGGAAGTGGTCATTTACAGTACGCTGTTGTGACTGCTTCCCGGTAAAGCTGTCCCTCCAGCAATTAAGAGACATCGTGTTTTTTAAAAGCTGATCTCATGTTCTGTTTTCCCCAAATTCTTTCACCACTTCAACCTCGCTATAGTTTCACACTAATGGAGCTGACACTTGGATCATTTCTTGGAAGTGCAGAGGACTAGGCTGAAGTGTGTGCCTAAACCCGGGGGGGGGGGGGGG
>JAVQJD010044450.1:0-30529 GCA_036023655.1 Nannoperca australis
CCCCCCCCCCCCCCCCCCCCCCCCCCCCCACTCAGTGTGTACGTCTGCAGAGGAGGCGTTAATGACTCTTAAGTTCCGTCAGCCTGTCTAAATGAAACATTACAGACACGATACTGTGAAGACTTGCCAGGCTGGATCCAAGTCTGACACGTTTAAGGAAAACAGGCCGGTGTGATGTCAGGTTGAAGAGAATCAGCAGGAGCTACATTTATTCTGTCAAACCACCACTCAACATCTAATACTAATAATGTGTTTAAAAACAGGTAACAAACACTGTTGTTTTTGTATGTTTTCAAAGGGGGAACATGTGGTCTCAGTTGCCATGGTGATGTCCACAGATCCTGCTCCTATCCTCAGAGTTGGTTTAATCCAAACGTCAATCCATGTTGAAACACACAGGAACATTCACAGCATTTAAACCACACAGAGGGAATGAATGTGATCACGTACAGACTCAACAATGAGCTGCGGTGCCGTTACAATGAACTTCATGTGGCCCCTGACACTAAAATGTTGATTGAAAAATCCTAAAAAGCCCATCAACTGCTTTTTAATAAGCTTCTCTCTGTTTAAAGTTTTTTCTTTCTCTCATTTTTAATTTGCTTACGCAATCTCTTAAATTTTCTCAGCATGGAAATCTTGCATTTTGAGGGGTCCAAGCCCAAAGCGATCAAGACAAGTAGCCTGATAATAACAATATGGCATGTTAGAATTAGGTTATATGTGGAAAACACAGGTGTGAAAAGCAGAGTCAGCCAATGTGCCTCTAAACAATATAAAACAAGACTAAGAGTCTACAGTTGTGGTAGCACTTCTATGAGGCTCTACTGTAGCACAGTGGCACTTTAAGCTAAATGCTAACATCAGAATGCTAATATGCTCACGATGACAATTTAAATGCAGAGGTTAAGCAGGTATAATGTTTACCATGTTCACAGTCTTAATTTAGTGTGCTAGCATGCTAAAATTTGCTAATTAGCAAGGTCATAAAGCAAAGTATCAGACAAACTGGTGTTTTAATAGTGCTAGATTAAAAGTCAGGGCTCAACAAAGTTAGAGTTCATCCAGAGGGAAAATGTAATATCTGCACTCAATTTCATGGCAATCCATCCGAAAGTTGTTGCTAGAGGAAAAGTCAGAGGACCATTGAAGTCATCCTCTGGGGATCATGTATGTCTGTACAAATCCATCCAATAGGAAGCGCGTTGCACGACCAGGCCAGCACATTTCGTGCTAGCTCACTGCCATCAGTGTGAATGAGAAACAAATTGTAATTTTAGCCATTTACCATTATCTATTGAAAGCCACACAAAGGAATTAATAAAAGAAACAAAACATCTTTAAAACTACATTAGGCTATAACATGTCGTTTTGTTTAGGTAAAAATTTACCACAAACAAATGGGATGAATTAATAATTTATACAATTATATTTGTTTTAATTCGGGTAAATTAGAGAAACACACAGATCCATAGCCTATGGGGAATTAACTACCTGCACATGTTGATGCTAAAGACTTGCACGTGATGGCACTGCTCCCGCTGAGACACATTTTGCTTCCTTTTTGACATCATTTGTAATCGCAAACGGTTCAGATGTGTGTGCGAGTGTGCTAAAAGAACTCAAAATCAAAGTCAGTCATCCAATATCCGAGGCATATGGCGACCAGGCCTCTCAGGACTGCAACAAAGAAAGCTAATCTCTAGTTGTCAGCTGAGGCCCATATAGAAGCTATAGAATATGACAGGTACCCCCCCCCACACCCCTCCACCATCCATCGCCATCCCCTAGGACAGTGGGAGTTTTCAGGGACCACACTGATCCAGGCTTAAGCTCTGACAGGCCCTGCCTCCCACCTCTGGTTCTGCAGTAATTAAATGAGTGCCAGTGGTGAGCAGCACTCTGGAGATTGGCCTTGTGCAGCTCCTGTCTCTGCTGTCAGTGTTTTCAGGAGTCGGGCACAGGTGGTGGAAGCAGAGGGGACAACGGCTGCGAGGTGAAAGTGAAAAATCGAGAGACAATTTAGATTGAGAGACAAAAAGCTTGCATGAAATTTCCCGCAATATTTCACAAAGAATGAGCGTGCTGCGGAGTCAATGTGAATGTCACAGCATCTCTCCTAACTACCTCCCTCTTGTACATTAACGAGAGCATTAGTGTGATGTCATATATCGGCTTGTGTGGTGTGTTTCCATGCACTTGTCAATTTGTTCTTTGAGGACGAAGCTGAGGTGAAGTTTGTGTAATGGCGAGAAGGACCCCGTGTCATTGCAGAATTAGTGAGACAACTTCAGAGGAGAAAGTGATACAGTGTCAGGGTGACAGCTAGTGTAGTCTTAGGAGTCAGTGGAAACAGACATGAGACCTTACGAGGCAGTAAAAGCGGTTGTAAAAACATGCAGTAAAAAAATACCATAGCCATTGAACACTGCTATTGAATTACTGCCTGATCAACTCTGAACTCTTCTTGCAGTAATTACTACAAGGCTGTCCTTAAAGGTACAGTCCAACATTTTGAGAGCTGTGTTTGTTTGCTGTCTCACCCAGAGTGAGATTTGGAGATTGGTGTCCAGCGGTTCCAAAGTTTTCTTACTTTATCACAGGGTAACTGCATCTCTCTCAGTATCATTCACACTTCAGGTTGTTGATTAGGTGCTTCTGCACGAGGGGCTGCAGATGTTGAAGAATAGGATATATGGGCAGCGTAGGGTTCTTCTTTAGCCAGTCTCTCTGTTTGTCTAAGTTTTCAACCCCTCCATTTGTGGCATTGTAATCTATCATTATGATTTTTGTTTTTTTGACACTCCTGGTCACAGATTCTCCAATCCCTTTGCAACGTTTTGGTTGATTTTCTGGCTGGTGTGTGTTGAAAAGTTCAAAAAAAGATTTCATGTCCCGCACACGAGTTGCCACCATCCATGTCAAACCCTGTGTTCATACTTACATACACATACTTACTTCATACACCCATATTTCTCCTCCCGCATGCTGCAGATAGGCTGCAGATAGGCTGCTCTTGAGGCTGGTTCCTAATGGGCTAGTCTTGGGTCAATCTCATCCACATCTTCAAACTCACTGTCAGACTCTGAATTGACAGAGACGTGATCCTCATATTCAGAGTATTCTTCATCTTCCAGAGTGGAAGACGCTCCTTCCACACTGGTTTCTCTGAGCACAGGTTCTTAGTGCTATACTGAGCGATTGTGTTAAGGAGACACACACACACAGAAAATGGGTAAAGGCCAGTGAGTGTCAGGTTGAAAAAATATTTAATTATACAGGTTTTCTCATAGTGAACACCACACAAGGGTTCAAACGACTGTACCTGCTTTGGGTTGACAGTCTCTCCACTCCCTCCTGTGCTGCTGGGCAGCCTTCATAACTTTGATGGGCCGAACCCAATACTGAGCAGCAAGTGCAAGTCATCATGTTTCTTCAGATTGGATTTTTTGCTGTTCTAGAGGGCCTGAGGTGTGTGTTCATCTGAAATTAGATTCCTGGCTGCAATTTGTACACCCTTCAGCAATAGCTCCACTTAGCTGGAAGGTGACAGAAGTTAATTGGCTTCTTTACTTGCAGCGGCAAGGCTGTTGATCAAGCGTTGGTGTGCTGCTCGCCCTGGGAGGCAAGACATATTCGCACTTTGTGAGGATTTGCTGATGGTATCTGAACAGGCCACCCTCTCCTATTGTTATTGGTGGTCGGTCATCAGATAAGATTAACAACACAAAAGATACTGAATGCTTATTTAGTTTATTCCTTTTGAATAAGATACATTTGAAAAGCAGTTGGTGGTAAAATCCAACAGTGGAAAAAGGAATGATTAAATGTCAGGGTTGTGCCGAGATTGCAAATTCTAAATAGCAAAATAACGGTGACGAGATGAAGGTGAGGTGTGAAAGGTGATATGCACAACAGTGCCAGAGGGAAAAGTTAAATGATGCAACTGGCCTATTTCTATTAGGCCTGTATTCTAGCAGAGGAGAACAGAAAAGGAAGTCAAAGGGAGGGGACAAAGACTAATAGTAGCCTGGAAATGAATGCAATGAGTGAACATAATTGCAAAGAGAGAGCAAAAAACAAGGATGTGTGGGGGCCTGATGGTTAGCAGATAACACACACATAACAAATGACAGCGGAGTTATAAATAAAAGCAAACACAGGGCAGGTTGGCACAAAGCACCATGTACAGGTCAGGGCCTGGCAGCCGGTGTCTTGCCACTCTGCTCTTGTTACAGCAGCTGTCCGACCTGTGTTCATATTTCTGTCCAGCTCCAGCCGACACACGTCATTTGCATTACCTGATAATCTCAGACCCTGTAGGGAAACATTTCCAGCGTTAACCTGGCGCAGCGACACTGGTGGCATGCTTATATGGTTGTTTTGCATGTTTGTGTGTGCCTGAATATGTGATTGGGTGTGTTTATGTGTTTATTTTGTCCATGCATGTTTATGTGTTTATTTATATGTGATTATATGTACTGTATGTACATGTGCAGTATATGTATAGTATTTATATACGTGTGTTTATGCGTATCTATGTACTGTTTCTGTGCTTATCTGTCCATAGAGTCAATAAAATAGGGGTTGAAGGTTTATTTGCTCTGTGTGAGTGTGTGAGACTCTCTCTCAGGGTAATTACCTTGTGAAGCTGGGATCAGATCAGGGCAGCTTTGACCAAGGCCAAAAACGCACCCATACAACACTCTAACACTTAGCTCGATTGTTTTATATCTTAAAATGACGCCTTCCTACACAGCCTGCATCAATATAACACCCTCCACTGTGTGACACACACCACAAGTATATGTTGCATGGAATATGTATCTCAATGACCGTTTCGCCTCTGAAAAACAATTATCTAAAAGCCAGATTCTCTCAATAACCATGTAGTTATTGTGTTCACGAGTCTAAGCACTGTAATACATGAACCTGTGAGTGTCTAGCCATAGCCTAGTGGCTTGTCAAGTGGGTTTGCTTGTGAAAAGGGAGGACTGGTTAATAGTAAATGCAGCTTCCAACAACTTAATTTGTTACCTTGCTGCGTACAAAAGCTCACTTGCACACACATTTGCATTTACAGAATACAGAATAAACACAGCTGCCACAGCAGCCAGACACAACTTCAGTCTAGACTACAGCTGTCATCGCCCCACAAGAACAAGGTTTCTTGTTCCTGCGTCCAGCCAGAGCTGAGCCCTTTGTGTTTATGAGGGTATTTCCTACCACGTGGTATGAAGTAAAAGCAGGAAGGCAGGTTAGTGGAGCGTAAAATGCACCCTGCATGTATACCAAAGCTGTTCTTTGAAGATTAGCATACTGTTTGCTGCTGGACTTTGATTTGTACTCAGTAAGTAGGACTAAAATGATCAAAATGACACATTTTGCAGCCAAAAATTCATGCTGTCCCTAATATTCCCACATGTGTATGGGTTTAGCAAGTGTGTCAAAAAGTGGATGATTAAAGTGGAGAAAAATAGAGACAGCTGATTGTAATTAGCTCCAGCAGTAGCATTCCAGTGCCTCCACTCAAGAAGCTCTTTGATTGTGGGAAATTAAGTGTGTTGAAATAATTTCACTCAGGTAAACACTAACTCTTTCACTGGAAAGATAGTTTCCAATCTGACTTTATTTTCCCACAAGGCAAAGTTAAACTATAGCCTGCAAAGATAATCCCCTAACACTATAAAAGAAATGTCTTCAGCTAATTACCCAAGAAAATGAATGTCCACAGAAAAGGAAACAAGAAACTAAACAAAGAATTTGTGTTTTACTGTAAGAAATCCAAGGGAATGTATATCTTGGATAATACATAAGGTACACAAATTCTATATTAAATACACATTTTCATTAAATTCTCTGTACTGTAATGACATAAGAACAAAAGCAACTTCATATCTACATGTCGGCAAAATGACAGGAATACCACCAGCTTTATATTGTCATTCCAAAACAACAGAAACATAGCATGTGTACTTCTGACCCCTTTGGATTTATTAGTCACTATTAAAAAAAATGTTTAAACATGATTGCAGCCATTATGTGAGTCAGAGTTTAACTTTGGAGATATGTTGGAATAACAACAATTACAAACTAGTCGTCTGGCTGCAATGAATGTTTAACTGTGGGACAGTCCCATAGGGTCCACAGTCCAGCAATTCAAAATGATTTAGTTTTACTGGTCAAATAAACACAATGATATGATCCAACTTAATAGTTGTTCTTTTTCTGGACTTCACTTTACAGTATGTATGAAGTACTGTAGGACAAACTCCTCAAATTGCAATGGTATCAATTCTATTGATAGGGGAGTCTAGGAAAGATACCTGCTCTTTTATGGATCATATAATAAAATGAGCACACACATCACAACACACCCTTCATTAGTAGCAGCCTATTCACCAGTCTGGCCAGACAAGGAAATCCTATCATCCTACATTTGTAAAAGATTAAGCTTATAGTTTTGTAGTGCTGATGCCTTCAGGGAAATTTGTGCCCGCCATCAAAGAGAGATGAAAAAATGTCACATTAACAGTGGAACAAATGCATTTTTATTTCTTTATGGATATTTGAAAGCTGTTGTGTGTCTGTTTCTAATATAGCCAGAGGAGTCTAAGTTAAACATTACAGTACTTCAGTATTTCATTAGCATTTTAACAAACTAATAACACAATGTATATGGTATCACTTACAGTGGCTTCAAACTGATTAGTTTTTTAACCACAGCACTTGACGGCATCTATAAAGCTCTGAAGCTTTCAGAAGACCAAGACAGATACTCACCATGCACAGGCTGATGTGTGCCACAGGGGTCTGTCCAACCCACAGCTATTGCCATGGTGACAGGCCCTTAGAAGAACATCTCCGCGTCACCTTCAAGTGACTGTGTTTTGCTTTTGTTCTTGGTAATTAAAATGGATTATCAGTGTTTCCCCCCCGCAACGTTTTTCCACAGACATTCTCCTCCTCCAGTGTTTACAGAAAGCTTTGATTGGAACAATTAAAGTAGAGGAGAGAGAGAGACAGGCCGACAGACAGACTAATGACTCATTGATTGTTAAAGGCGAGTGGCATAATCAATGATGTCCCCTTAACCTTAAAACACAAGCAGGGTGGATAGTTAATACAAAGAATATGTTGTAACTCTTGTACAGTAAATGTAAAGGAATGGTTTGATATTTTGGAAAATACTCACACTTGCTACTGTACCTATTCAAATTCCCAGCAAACAAGCTGACCCCCCAAAACGTTGAAGCAACAGAGCATTACTGGAATTAGTAACTATAATGTTATCACTGAATTTCACATTTTAATTCCTTATAATACTCAAAAAGAGGTGGTCCTGGTCACTGTTAGAAATGCAGGACTCATCTAATTATGCATACTATAGAGCTATGCTAAGGATGACAAGATGGCCTTGTGGTTAGAAACACAGTCTCATGACTAAATGATCTAACTTTCAATCACTTCAACAGCCATCTGTCCTATCAAAGTGTCCTTCAGAGCTTCATTAATAAGAGCATTAGCTAAACTGTCTGAACTGCTGTATGGGAGCTATCAGAGAGATGTAGGCTGGGGTCAACCTTGATGTATAATTTTAGTAGCTCTGGAAAGGAGTGCAGTGACAGTGATGGATAACCCAAGGAGAGGGTAAAGAGGAGAAAAGATTCCTCTCTCTGTCTATCAGGAAGAAAGGGAAAGGTTTCAGGCAGATATGAAAACGAGCCACAAAGGGTAAGAATAAATTAGCTTGAAGCAGAGTAAGAAGAATCAAAGCACAAGAGTCTCATCTCCAGCTTTTTTTTTTTTTTTACAGAATTGCTTTGGATAGGGATTACATGGGAAACAGAGAGAGGTAAAGAGACACAAAGAAAGAATGGGGCAACAGAAGGAGAGAGAGGGGGTGCTGACCTACTTTGAATGGGAATTCTAATTCCACATCCAAATCAGAAAAGGGGAGAAAAAAAGAGGAAATGAGAGGAACAAGACAAGACGATGGAGGTTTCTTGTTACCAGACGCTCCTCCAGCAAATTTAAACCAGACAGTAATTCAACCACAGAGGACTCTGTTGTCCTACACAGGCCTTTGTCTCACAGTGGCTCTTTGAAGAAATCATCTGGCTCCACAGAATCTCCAATGGCTGCTATTTAGACCAGCACTAATCAATCTTTCTTCATAATTTGTCTGCATTAGACTTTAATGGAAACAGCCTATACAAAGCCCATTCGTCTTGTGTCACGGTGCATGTGAAGTCCTCAATCTATTTCGTTTCCTCCCCTATAACCCATCATCAGAGCCTGAATTCTTAATCCATTTATAATTAAATGTCATATATTTTAAAGGACAGGAGATTAATAAACGAGAAGGTGAGAAATGGTGGGCACAGAAACAAATATTGACCATAGGAACGTAAACGGACATATGGGAAAGCCACGGGGACTGAGAGGAGGGATCGCGTGTCTTTGTTAGATTTGATAAATATGACAGAGAGATGAATGGTCAGAGCATTTCAATCTTAGGGTTCAGTACGTGTAAACACACACAGACATGTATGTATACACACACACACACACACACACACACACCGGTTGTTCTGTCCTGGGGGTGCCTGGTTCTTATAAAAGGGATTTCCACTTCAAATACCTAGCTACACACACCAAGACAATCTTCACACAGATGCACACAGATTAAAATCACATGGGAATAACAGCAGCGCATACAGATAGGTGCAAAAATGTAATGCATAAAAAACACAAAAGAAAATACAGAGACACCCATATGCATCTGGCTGGTGCAGACAAAGGAATTACATGTTAACGTGATGCACACTGCTTTGTGTTAATGTCTCCCAGCACTATGACAGTAAAAGCCCCTTAAAAAAAAGAATAGAACTGCGTTTTGCTACTTTTTAGAGACAGTTAATCTTGTAACTGTGTAAGAGTGTTTGGACCAAAAATAGCACTACGCAAAAAAAAAAAAAAAAAACGCAAGCCACTGCTTTGGTGTTGGTGTGTGGAGTACTAATAAGAAGATTGAAGGAATAGTTCAACATTTTGACGCAATGCAAATGTCAGTCTGAGGGTACATTTTCCAGTGTCCCCCTCAAAGGGTAGGTCAGAGTCAGAGCTAACAGTGGAGGACATTGATTTTCACTGGGTCAACATCATTTATTCAACATTTCTCAAAAGCCAAAGGTTTTAAAAAAAAAAAAGGCATTCACCATCTTCTGGAACATGACGATCTATGTAGTCATTTTTTTCCTCATGAAATTCTTTTTTTTGAATCTACACATTAAACGAGATTGATGATCTGATGTCTAGCACGTCAAACACCTTAAACAATAACCTGGGGTGGTTTTTTGAGTATTCTGCGGGTCGAGCCTTTGATGAGTATCTGCGAGTGCAGGTGGTCATTCCCATTTGGCAGAAGATCTCATCAGCTCCTGCGGGCACGGAGAGTAGATGAGCCTGGGATTGATGGGAATACAACGGGGTGTGCTCACCCTGGATGAGTGACCCAACACACACACACACACTCACTCACACACACAGGGGCAATAAGACACTAACACAACCACACTAACAGAGGGGTAACAGAGGGATAAAGACAATATAGCAATGGTAATACAATTTTCATTAAATCACAGTCAGTAAATTCTCACTTGCTCACATATACACACTTTATTTATCGTGTTTCTCTTATTAAATAAGTGTCTTTCTTTTCAAAGATAGGGCTAGTGGGTGATTTAACATGTAATGGCAATTTCACATTTTCTTTATTAAGTTCTGATGTTTCTTTTATAAAAAAATCTAAATAAAAATTGTTTCTTCAGTCCAAGCCTAAAACACAATGAAGATATAAAAATTCTCCAAGCAGCCAGAAAGCCCCTTAACCCTTCTTTCATTAGCGCTCAAAAAACAATTAGCTCTAAATATCCATATGTTACAAAACTTCATATGGAACAAGAACGTTTATAAGGCTCAAAATAAGCACAGCTGCACATTTACGTCGTTTCCAACACCCACCCAGAGGCTCATATTCATTAACTCGCCCTAAGTGTGTGAGAGGCTTTTCCACACGCTCTAATGTAATTGTCTCATAGATTGTCTACCCTGTTTCTAGCAGACTAATATGGAAAGTTCTAGCGCAGATGCTCGCGAGCGTGCACATATACGTGGTTGTCTAAGGAGAAAACGCAAGATGAGCATCGACAACACCCCCTCGTCCTGTAAGAGGATCTGTCTGGGTTAAAGATTCTCTCCCCTGCTTTGCTTTCTCTGTCGGGGTAATGAAGGGCTGAGAGGAGAGGGGGATGATGTCATTCTTACAATCGATGGAGCAGCGAGTCTTCTTGATGTGATTTCTGCAAAATTTATTAGCATCATACGCCTCGGGAGCCTCTGGGGTGAAACTGAGTGGCAGCAGCGAGATAACGTGACTGAATCTCCTCCCCATATAAATCTGCACACTCCTCTAATAGAAGACATGGTACGTCAGCCAAGTGCCAATATACTGATGGATTGTCATGCTGTTGTCATACTGAGAAAATCACATAAGCCAATTAGTTATTGTATAGGACAAAAGGTCATCAAAATTAAGTGTCAAATACAAAAAGGCAAAGGATGCTCCATCACACCTCTCCCCTCATGTGAAATCAAGTGTTAAGGGTCTTAGTGTCTCGCTGGTCCTGACCTCCAAGTCTTATAAATAAGAGATAAACCCATGAGATACTTCAGAGCAGGCAGGAGGTGGGTCAGCTATCAACAGCCTGGGTCCAGAGGGAGGATAGAATCCATGTGAGCTCATTGTTCGTCTGCATCTTGTTTTTTACCATGTGCCTAACTAATTTTATTGTGTGTGTGTGTGTATGTGTGACTGAAACAGCAGCATGTTATGCACTGTGAGCATATGACTGCGTGTATACTGTGTGCATTAATGGTTACCATCAATTTCTCTTGGAGATTAATAAAGTATCTATCTATCTATCTATCTATCTATAGAAACATGTGTTTATAGGGTTTGTAAGCCATGATCTCAAGGCTCAATCTATTCTATCCTGACAACAGGGCCAAATCGCTTCCTGTCCCTGCTTTCAAATAGTCCACACTAAGGTGCCACCAATCATGCTCTTCTCTTTATGTTTTAGCCATGTTATTCTGTGGCTCTAGGGATCAGTTGGTCGGTCCACTACTTTGGCACAAAGCCGCTAGCATGGCTGTAGACGCTTAGTCTTGTATACCTTCACCCAAAATTATACTTGCAGTCACAAATCAGCCTTTAAAATGTGACAGTTTACAAAAACTTTACATAAAAAACAAAAAACTAATGATAAAGGGAAAGCGTACAGATGGTCATTATGTTGAATATTTGATGGGCTGGCCTGGAACTCAGGCAAACAAATAACAAAATAAAAGAGAGAGGAGGGAGTAAGAGGAATGTTATAATGATTATACTGCCTCATAAATGACCATGCCCGGCCAAAACTGGAAGGAAAAGTTCCCATAAAGTGTGTGTGAAGGTTTTCAGTGTGTGTACAAATGCATCTATTTCACAAAAGCTTGCATGTGCACCATGTGCAATATGCAGTTTAAATGTGCATTGGTGCACAGTATACAGGCACACTCGCTTGTGCTGTATGTACTTAGGTAACTATGTGGGAGAGGATAAAGTGAAACTATGAGGGATTTTGATGATTAAGTCATGGCTGGAGGCTGGCCACGGGGTAAAAATGCCCGGAGATTACTGAGATCCAGCGTCTAACTGCGTTCCAATGTCACCCAGTGTCTCTTAGCTACAGAGATAACACGGGGTCTGGTTCAAGGAATATAGGATATACACTGGGAGAGCAGAGAGAAGGCAGCCATGACTGCCATGAAAGACCAGCTGGGGACTTTCATGTTTGTTTATGCCCGCATGCATGTGTATGTACTTTGTGTGTTGTTATTCCCAATGCACACAGGTCATCGGGTTTGTTGCTTTGCCTTGGTACATATGCCCTTTCACAGCATCATGCAGAATGTGTCACACTTCATCAGGCCTAATTACATGTAGGAGAGCAGTTTAGATGCAAAAATGACCTTCATGGCAAGTAACAAGTTCCAGTCTCCTTGCATATGTGCATGGGACAGCATACATAAACACACATACCTGATTTATGCATGCTG
Organism: Nannoperca australis; assembly: GCA_036023655.1. Classification (NCBI taxonomy): domain Eukaryota; kingdom Metazoa; phylum Chordata; class Actinopteri; order Centrarchiformes; family Percichthyidae; genus Nannoperca; species Nannoperca australis. The sequence continues at coordinate 12,166 of JAVQJD010044450.1, forward strand.
TTGTGTGCGCACAAATGGCCACTATGTTACAGTCCATAAATCAGTTTATACAGAACATCCTGATGGTAAAAGATTAGCTCTCAGGGGGTAAACACAGGGTACTTGGATACAAACGTCCCCTCAGACTTTTTTCAGGCTGTTCTCATTTGACTGTGTGCTTAAGATATCACATGACACAGATGCTAGTAGCCAATAGCTATAAAATATGATATAAGATCAGGTTATTTTGTGTTTGAAAAAAGAGTTGAACAACCTTTTTTAGCTTATTGACATTTAATTTTTAGGTTATACTCTGCATCTGAAAGGTCTTAAGTAGATTAAAGGGATAGTAAAGGAAAATAATAGAAATGTTCCATATTTATTTTGGGCTTTTCTTTTGAAATAATGTACTCTTTCACCTCTTTGTACTTCAAATTTCTCAAATTATGCAATCTGAAAAAAACAATCACTTTTGGTTGAAGTGCTCACGACCCCATTACCGCCACCCCATTAAGGGATAGTATTCCTTTAATGCTAATTCTCCATTGTCTGCTGCTATAAAGGGATAAGTACAGTTTGTAGTGTATCTTAATCCTGGGTGCTGACCGGAGCAGTCAATAACAGTGTAGCGTAGCCACAGGGAGGGACAATGAATACTGCCTTTCTTCTGTCTGCCAGAAGACATCAACGGGGCCAATTGTACTACAGGGATTGGTGACATCAGTCATTCTCTCAGCAGGGTAATACATATGCACAAACACTCACACACACACACTCACACATGCCTCCTGGGCCGCCCTCTCCACAGGCCAGTGGCTCCAAAAGGAGCCTCTCACAAAGCACGAGGTCAAAAAGTCCAGTGAGTTGGGGCTAGCAGAGAACTCCATTGACCTACATCACAGACATAATCAACAATGGTCATTTGATGAGACTCCACAACATCTCTTGCAAACACACACACACACACACACACACACAGGACTACTATCACTTTCCAGCAAACATACTACACCACAACCTGCATCTGTCTCGGAGTCATAATAGGCGGCTTGTTATTAGCAAGCTGTCCCGACCCCCACAGAACTGTCTGCCGAGGCCTCGCCAGTTCAATGGGCCTCTTATATCTGCAGAGATAAACAGCCAATGCCAAAAAAGACTGGCACAGAGAGGGAATGGCGTGGGCACGTGGGAAAAGCATGGGCGAGCCACATCTCGTCTCGTGATCCAACACAATACGTTTTAAATGGGGAAGCTGGCAGGCAGAGGACAAAACTGAAAGATGAACGAGAGTGAATGTCTATAGCCACGCTTCCCATGTTCCCATGTGACACGATGCTCATTTCATACCAGAGAACAAAACTTTTGGATGGATGAAAAACAGAGAGATAACTTACCACTTTTCACAAAACAAAACCCCAATATGTTGGTTTGTACAGTGGCCATTTTAGGATATGTAAAGGTGTTCCTATGCTTTAACTCAACTCTTTGTTTGGATGGTCAAACAGCGTTTGAAACCTCCTTCCTCCACACAGTTCCAACATTAGATCTGGAGTCCAATGTTAACATATCAAATGCTAAATGAGGTGGAGTGGAAAGTTTGACATGTTGGTGGTGCCATTGAAAAACTGGGATCCCCAAAGTAAGTGGGATTGATCTTCTTAGGAATGATAATGAATGTTTGCACCAAATGTCATGGTGATCCATCAAATGGTCGTCGAGACATTATACCAAAGTGGTGGACCACAGAGTGATATTGCCTTCGCTAGAGCTACTCTGCTAATGTGGCTAAAAGGTGCTCTCAGTTCCTTTAAATAAAACCTTATAAAACCACAGAAAACATTTAAAAAAAGGTCAATAAATGTTACACCAAGCAACCAAATGGAACACATGTACAGCATATCAGTTTGTTTAAGGCTGTACTGTCCACACCTGCGTCACAAAATGGCCGACTGTTTGGGATGCAAATCACTGAGTCTCATGAGAATCCACAGAGATGCTGTGAGTGGGAGCTAGTATCTGCTGTGTTTGCATGTCCTGGGGGGGGGGCATGCTGTGGAACTAAACAGCCCAGGGACAGTGAGTCTGTTGGAAAAACACATACAGACTGTATCACCAAGGACTTGTCTCAAAATCAGCAAAGGCAGACTAATGACAGCAGATGATGTGTGTATATAAGTTTGTTATCTGTCAAAGTGCTCTCTGTGTACCATAACAAGTTGGTCTGATAATCCCTGCACTACCGAAGGCCACACGTGTGGGTTTGAATATGTGTATGAGAGCAAGGAGTAAAAGTGTCTATATGGGTCTGTACAAAATGAATTGTGTGTTTGCGTGTGTGTTACTGTGTGTGTTTGTGTGCGGCGGACCTCTCAGACTGTAGCATTTACCATCGCTGATTACATCTCATTTGCCTTCTCCAACCACATCGGTCTTGCCCCTTCTTGCTGCAACACACGCACACACATAAACACCCAGATTAAACACTCAAGCAGTCCCTGCACGGGCATGTGATATGTGAACACTTCAAACATGGCAGATCTGAACTAGTCCAAACCTCCCCTTTCATCTGCATTGTCAACAAACAGGCCGTTTTGCCCATGCAAATGTAAAACCCCAGAGGTGGTTAGATGGAAATCTCGGACAATGATGAACTCATACTTTCCTGTGCTCTTGTTTGCTAATGAGAGGCTTTACGTGGATGGGTTGTCAGGGCATTTATAATTACAGGGCTGCGGAGGAGGAGGGCTGCGGAGCTGTAATGAGCCGTGCAGCCTGGTAGGTCCTCTGACTGGAGAGCTACAAGCTAAAAGCCTCCAGCGTATGTGTGTTTGAGTGTGTGTCTGCGTGCGTTTAGATATGTTAGTCTCGGTGTAAAAATGTGTGGGGAGAGTTTTGGGAGTGTTTATTTGAGTGTTATCAAGTCGGGTTATCGTTCTCCAACTGTCCCACACACGAGAAAATCGTTAGGAAGCTGGATCAATGAGATGTCGGTTTTGTGTGCTGGCTTTAACATGACAGCACAGAAAATGACCTGGAGCTTGCAGGATTAATGCTTGGCACCAAAAAAGTATAAGCTATTATTAAATGCAACCACAAGATGATGGTTTATGAGAGGTAAAAGCTCCTTGGTTAAAGATGGAGATTTGTGCTTCATCTTGTTTTTAGACTTCAGTCCTAAAAACTTATTAGATGTTGACTAACTCACCACTTCACTGGAGGAGTTCCAACAAAAGTGCATGCCAATCGAGAACAAATAAAGTACTTCAAGTTCAAAATCGTGTTCTGTATGACTGCTTAGTTGGCTCTCCTAAATAAGAAACTGCAACTCTGCCAGATTAATTTAGAGCGTGCCAAACATAACTGCTTTCTGTTTTCTCCCATGTGATAAAATCATCGTTTATGACACTTAAAATGTGGGTGAGTGAGTGTCTTGTGGCGGCCAAGCATTTGGCAATACCATATTGTCCCAAACTGGTTCTCCCTTGGTAACTACAACTGTGGCTACCTGACCTTTAGGCCCTTAAAGCCATAAACTACTCACACACAAGTTTCAGTCACACGGTCTTGTCAAGTCAGACGAAACTACAGCAACTCATGTGTTGGTGATTTCCAGTCTTCAGTCTAAACATGTCTTTCCCTGTAAAATTCGCTTTGCGTTGGGTGTGAACGCACAGATTTGGGTATGTCGACAAAGTAAAAAAAAAAAGTGTAAATGTGTATGTCTGATGATTTACTCTGAAGGAGCTTATTCACCAGCGGGACGCTCGCAGTGGCTTGTGATTTGGCCTTTTAACATCTATTGCAGACTGACTGACCTTTGCACTGCAAAGAGAGCTCTGCAGAAGGGTGTGTTACTGTTTGGCTGCCAAATTTATTTTTCTTCCATGATGTGAGTTTACAGTCCACAATAAAAAAAATCTATTTTTATTTTGTTATAGTCATCGAAATTAAGCTTTTACACAAATCCACTTCTGTCTTTTCTGTTTCCCTTTTTTTTTTTTTAAACTACCCTCTTCTTTTTGTATTTACACCACAAAGAATAGCTGAAATAAAAATCCCCACACTTCTATGAAAGAGGAAACTAGCTCTTCTACTACTGCCACCAGGCATCGAAAACTATGGTTGCTCTGGAGATGAAAACACTTTTTTTTTGTGTTGTTTTGCGCTTACGAAAGGGAAAAGTGCATATTTTTATAAGTATGCACCATCCTCTCATACTTCAGCTAGGCTCTGAAAGTAGCTCCTCGGGGCCTCTTAGAGTGAGAAATGACAACACAAGAGTCATGGGGCACTGCGGCAGTTATTTCATAAATGGGTCATTAGATGTGGCTATCAGTCTGACCTCTAATTAGATGATGTCTGGGAGAGATGGGGTTAATGTATAGAGGGAGGCAGAGGCAGTGGGATAAAAGAGGAGTATGAGAAAGGGAAGACAAAAGACCCTCATACATCTGGCACACAAAAGTGCCACACACAGATAAGAGAAAAGTCAGAAAGAAAGAAACATAATAGAAAGTCAATATTCCTGTCATTTCTATTGTGAAAATGTGCTGTCCAATTTTCTTGTATTTATGGTGTATTTTACTTGGACCTTTTAACTGTTTATTGGTTTGTGATATTCGATTTATATTAGTTAACTGTATGTTCTTTTACCTGTTGTTCAGTGATGTCTTGTGTTGCATTATAAACTGTATTTGTTGAAAAAGCTAATGAAAAAGTGGGAAAAAAAGAAAATATCCAGTAACAGCTGCTGCATTGGTGTGACTTTTTGTAATGCCTATAAGTCAGATAAGATAAAGAAATAAATGTGATTTTATTGTTGTCTGTTTGTAACTTTTCATCCAAGATGTTTACATTATGGTCCAATTCACTTATGATACCAAGATTATGTCAATAATATAAAAAGCTAATTAAAGAAGAAAATTCTACCAAGAGGACTGTGAAAACTTGTTTATGCATGTCAACGTCAAGGCTCCAGACATTTCCAGGTCCAGCCAGGAGAGGGGGTATTTCTGTGACTGTTTGGACTTGTGGTGACACATTTCTCTGTTGCCCTATAATGTTAATATTACTCAGCATTCACTGGTGGAAAGACATTTATTTTGACTCATGTTGCTGAAACCAGAACTTAATTTCATAAACCAATGGATTCATAAATGATTTTATTATCAAATTATCCTGCCACAAGCTTCCTTCACTTATTCTGAAACAAACGTTCGTATGATTGTATGTCGTGTGGTTGCTTGTGATGACATGTTGAAACAGGAAGTTGAACTGACGCGCCCAGAAATAACTGCACTTACACACAAAACACATTCGCGCACGTGCACGTACTGAAATCACAATTGCAAATGGAGAAAGGAAAGTCAGCAGGTCAAACATAACCTGATTTGAGATATTCAGATCAGCTGTCACCGCTCCCACCACATGTCAGAAATTACATTTGTGATCAATCTCCACTCCTCTTCACATGCACTCGGCAATCAGCTCCATGATTGAAATCCCCCGCCCCCCATCCCCATCTCAATAATAACCTGATTTCATACAGACACACTGTAACGCAATTTACACATCTTCACCTTGCTGCAAGGACGCTCTCGGTAAGAACCCAATAGGTTTAACATACATTAGAATGCGGGACGCCTCATAGCTTAACATCTTTGGTTATGAAAGCGGTGGAAATGTGATCCTGTGAGAACAGTGTGTCAGTCAAGTGTATTGTCTATGATTGGGAGTGTTCTCTGCAACACAATGCCTTATGGATTACATTTGCATTTGTCCCCTAAAGATACCATTCCCTACTAAAAAGAGAAAAATCCCTTTCAGGGGGATGGGAAATATCTTTTGAGAAATGTGCTGCATACACAATACTGCATATTTTCAGTGTTTCTGCATCCATAAGAGAACAGTTTTTTAAATAATAATGTGCTGTATATGTGGATATGTGTGTGTTTTTCTTCAGGAGTCAATTTAATGTCAATATGTAATAAGGTCCCTTGTTTGACTTAACATTGTAGACCCTTGGTGTCAATATAAAAATGTAATAATTGTTTTATATTGATTCTATTATGTGTATTATCATGGAAAAACTCCACAGCCAACTATCTTGATGCATCTGAAGCCAGCAGGAACGTTGGAAGGTCTACAAAAGCTTTTTGTGATTTTCTGCTTACTTTGGGAATATAAAATGCAGTATTTTGAACATGGACTGATAACATTTGAAACCTCTAAGCCAGACCTTTTCCTCAAAGCCTCGTTTTGGCTAGGCAATGTTTGCCATCGAGTTGGAGCGTACTCATTTGAGTAGCCAGTAGCAGTTGTTCTCTTTCTCATCTATGCCAAGGAAAACATCCAGGCTGCACTAAACATAGCTTCATAAAAACGAATGCCATGCTGCCTCTTCCAAAAGGTTTATGTTACAGCCGTTAACTATGCAGACGCATCCAGAAGTCTCACAATGCTTATTTTCTTCATGTTGTTGTGTCCTCAGTAACACATATCTACTACATGTTCAATCATAATAGATTAAACAATGGGTTTGTCTGGTCTAAACTGCTAAACTACATTTTTATGTGGGGTTATAGGTTATGCCAAAAGAAAAATGGTTATTACATAAAGCTAACCTCTGTGTTGCTTGTCTTTGTAACTTGTGTATTTCTATCGTAAACTTTACAACGGTGGTATGTTGGGAAGAAATTATGTTACTTGTTTTCTTACAATGCTAATATCCTGTAATACAAAAAGAATACAGCTTGTATTATGTCTTCCAAAAGACGACCTTTTACCTGGGACCTGTAGGTTTAAGCTTAAATCTTTTTGCATCATTAAACTGAATTGAGCCAGCATCTTGTATGTAAGTCCCATTTCAAGGGCTCAAACATTAAAAAAGAACAAATCAGCTGGAGACTGAGTTTTCAAGCAACTCTCAGAGAAAAAAAAAAAGGTAATTAACCACACTGAGATTCACTCCATTAGAGAGCCAGTGACTAGTGTGTAATAGAAGGCCGGTAGGAGGAAGATGGATAACAGGGGAGTGTTGGGAAAGGCAACGGAAGGAGAAGCAGACATCAGCCATTACCTCATTACCACTCTTACACTTAGTGACTCTGAAGTTGATGAATGAAAGGGTATGAAAGAAGTTTCTTTCCGGGCAGTGAATGGGAATAGAAGCAGGATGAGAATGGTGAAGTAAAGAAGAAGATTTAAAAAAATATATAAACAACAACCAAAAACTATATTTTCAAGCTGAAAAAGCTCTTCCCACACATTGGTTTAATAAATCCTTTCTTTCTTTAAAAACATGTGTCAGTGAGCTCTTCGTGTGGCTTAAACCATATGTAATGTGACTTACAGACAAAGAAATGCATTAGCAGCTCGCTATCAACATGCTGCATATTTTATAATGGCTCTCACGTTTAATCTATGTGCATTGAAGTGTGACTGCTCATGTCTAGACTCACTCAAACAGTGAAAATAAGCCACATGGAGTTCTTTTTCCACATCTCACACAATACAAACATTACCCACTTTCCAGTAGGCCAGGCAATTTTCCCTAAGCAAATTACATTAGATGTTTGTTCTACCAACATGGTCACTAGGAACCAACCCCACCTGTTGTACAATGTATGGAGTGGAGGAGGTGTGGGTAAAAAAGCAAATGTGACATGCAGAACTTGATGATCTACAAAACTAGCAACATGCTAGTTAATTAATTATGAAGGGTTGATTATGAATGAGTTTACGAGAGAGGTGTGTGGTGTTTTGGAAAGTGTCACAAGGATAAAAGAAGATGATCAGCAACAGAGCTGGATAAGCAGGAGACCATCCAAATCTAAAGCACACATCGGTATCACACATTGGTATCACTGCTATCACTCGCCACAGCTGTGACAGCAGTGGGTTTTCAAATACGTTGTGTGTGTGAGTGACAGACAGAGGATCTGTGTTCAAGGCTCCTGGATGAGCCTAAGTAGCCTGATAGTGCAGGCGTATCTCTCTGCAAATGGACACATGGGTTGGAAAGAGCTGATAAACAAACAAGACCTTCTGCGGTCATCCACGATAGAGACCAGCAAGAGGATAAAATTAGAAACCGCACTCACCCAGGCCAAAGGTCCTGATCACTAAAATGAGTGCCACAGCTGCTCATCCACTACGTTTTCTCCACGCGTGTATCACCTGTTTATGGTGATTCTGTTCTTTAAAGGGTCACCTTCTTTAGTTTGACATTTCAGATGAAGTAATTGTTAGTTTCCATACGTTCAGCATGTTACCACTGACTATTGCCGATGATCCGTCTTTCCTAGAAATCTTCAATAGTGTGACGGGGTGTTCTGTACACAGCACAGATACAGGTGTTGACATTTACTGAAATGAAGATACCAGGAAAATAAAGTAAATGCAATTAAACAGGAGAAAATAATCCTGGGATAGCCTTCCAGAGTATGTCATTTCTACAGTTGTAGTAAAATTGGTTGGATTTTCACTTGATTTGTGTATCAAATGAAAATCCAACCAATTTTTCTGCAACCATAGAAATGACATTTATCTAGTACTAATTTGTAACAGCAAATACATTATGTATTTAAAAAATACATTTTTTTTTTATTAACATGTCTGGCAAGTAGCAAAATGTTGATATTGAAAATGTTATGGTTTTGTTTAGGCTCCCACAATGCAGCTCAACCGCTCACAGTTTGATTCGGGGGTGTTATGCTAGTATAGGCTATTGTAGCCTGAAGCCTCTGGCCTGCAGCAGAGATGAGGAGCGGGCTACAGAGGTCTGGCAAGCTCACTTCTTTCTAACTCCACAAACCCAGATTTTTTTCATTATCAAACTTCAGCTCCAACCGATGCTGACTCACTTGAGGCAATTTGCGTGGATGTGTAAAACTGGTGGAGATTCCCATTAAATATTAAAGACAAAAGTGACTTGGAGCATGAGACACAACATGTTTACTTCATGAATATTTAATTCCAAACCATGATCTTTCTTTAACCTTAACCAAAGTGCTTTTGTTGCCTAAACCTAATCACATGCAGGGCTCCAGTGTCAAAGCCCTGCACTTACACCCATCCTCCACCCTGACCACTTTTCACAACTTGGAACTTGGATGCAGCACAAGAACAAAACACTTTATATTACGGAAAACCATAATTCAGGCTGCAATAACATTACATAACTAACACAGCCAATTAGAAGTATATAAAAGTGGTTTCTAGGAGACGTCAGATTTTGCATCATGTTTTGTTCTTTTCTGTTGTTCTGTTGTCTCCTGAGTTGTTCCTGTAAAGTCTGCTGTAATGTTCTGAGCCAGGATCGGAGGGTAGAAACAATGAGCTCCTGCTGAGAGCCTGGACTTTTTAACATGGCCTGTAACGATGCAGTTCTGGCTCGCCGACACCTGATAAACTCGACTCCATAGGAGACGAAGGCGTTGACATGAGATGAGGATGGAGCTACTCCTATGGACATGCTGTATGTATGTATGCATATCTCTATGTACATTTATGTGTATGTGCATTTGTATCTTCTCCAAACTGGACATGTACATTGAAGAATATGGAGAAACACCTATTCACACACGGGAGCCTGAAAACACACCACAACAAAATACCAACATTTATTAGACCATGTGCTGGTAGGCCCCTCTTCAGTTTAAGCCTTTCCCATCTCTGCAGGGTCTCTGGTAAAACTGTTTACTAAGTCAACGTTTGCAAAACACAAGTCAATTGTATATCCATCACCAAGGGAGGAGTACCTTGTGTAAAACAAAGGTCACTACTTACTGTCAAACTGTTAAATCAGGGTTGGCAACTAATCCTAGAAGTGGAACAATTGTTTATTAGCTTCTCTGCACCATCAGGAAGGTCTTTTCCATTTATGAGCAAGAAAAGATGGATGATTATATCTGCAGAGCCCATCATTTCTGTTAATGTACCCAAGAGCAAGGCTCTGGACCACAAAGTGTATTGGGATACTGCAAAATAGGAAGTCTTATGGAAGAAATGACTGCGTCACTATTCCTTTACACTAATGCTACCAACTACAATAATAATATATTAACGTTTGCAATTAAGCAATCATCTTAAAATTATTTACTGAAGGACAAGGCGAGCATTAAGCTTTCCTCCTGGAATACCAGCCAACCATAATCCCCCTTCTTTCACCTCTAGGCTGTAGCCGCTCCCTTATGACAGAGGAAAACTCTAAGATAGCATTTTCAGTCTTGTGCAAATAAACAACAACAATGTACTTCTCTTCCTCTAAGGCAAGGGAGCTAGAAAGTTATAAATAGGAATATTGGGGAAGTGTGCAAACTGCAACCAAAGAAGCAGATTGTGCAAAACATTAGGAACACACTCCTGTATAAGGAGCACTTACTGTTCCCTTCCTTCTGTTCTTTATTCCAAAAAACATTTTAAAACCAGGAATCTACTGTAGCATATACTGCACATTTGTGGAAAAACCATGTAGAAATCCAACCACTTACTGTCTTAAATTGATAAAGTAGTCTTCGAAGACGAGTGGAGGAGGGGCAGGAAGATATGAAGAGGAAGAAGGATCGTGTGGGATTTTAAACTGCCAGACCTTGCTAAGTGAAAGACATGTTTTCGCTTATGATTAAATGCCCCTCTAAGTAACAGTCCCGAGTAATGGAGATGCGTTCCTTTGTTGCTTCATACAATGTGCATATACACTGTGTGCATGCACGAGACATGCGAGTGTGTTTGTGTGTGCGTCTCATCTTTTCCTGGGTCATCCATCCGTCCCTGGTGAACTCTGCATGCCATTAAAGGTACGGCAAGACTGCAGCCATTAGTGTAACAGGATCAGACTATTGAGACCCTTAGAGACTGACTAAACACATGCATATATGTGCTGCAGACTTTCAAACAGTATGACACGCACACACACACACACACACACACACACACACACTCAGAGACTTACTGGAAACCATTACCACGGTTTCCCTCACAGCACTAAGCCTGTTATTTTGTGTATGTGAGAAAGAGAGAGTATATAAATGACTGATGGAGTGAGAGAGAAGCAAGGGGATAAAATCATGACAGCCGCAAGCAGGCCCACTTTTTGGCAGGAAGTTAAAGCAAGAAAACTGGAGGAGAGAAGAGCAGCACCCATACTGTTTGCACCCCAAAGTCACCCACACAGTCCTGCGTTCTGTCTCCGGGGGGAGAAAGGAGAAGTGGAATCCTCGTATTTCCTGCTGTTTTTCCGACCCAAGAGGCAGCGCTCACAGCCAGCAACATCGCTTCCAGGAAGCTATAATTATCACCAAACTGACGCAGATTACTGGAGGAGGGGAAGAGTAGGAGAAACAGCGGCACGGTTTTTTCGAACAATGGCAGAGAAAATGATAGGCTTGATATTGAGGTCACATAATAAAGGCAAATAGAGCCTAAATGAGTTGATTCAATGGCTCACAAAACATTCCCTGTGCCTAGCCAATAGAGACAGAGGGGGTTTTGTCCTTGGCTGCTATTAACATTTTGCACAAGATGTGCTGCTGGTAATTACATTTGCCACTGAAAAACACTTGAATGGTTTGAAAAGACAGAGCAGAGAAAATGAGAACCATCGTTATCTGTCTCTGTTGTGCTCTAGTAATGAAATTGATGTTGATTGAATTAGGAACGTGATGAACGATTTCTTGTGCTCGTCCTCAAGGCGTGGGCAGGCGTGACCAAATGGGCTGCGGGCCATATTTGGACAGCTTTGGGCCAAATGGTGTTGTGTTTCCACGCGGCTCGTGTAACATGGGAGGCCATTTGCCGTGAGGGACAGAGATCGGAGATGTTATGGAAAATGATCTGAGAGGGATTGTGTTGGTTCTGAAATGAAACACATATGGCTCTGTGGCGGTGGATGCACGCAGGCAATCATGCAGACAGTGGAACCCAAACACAGACATTCACAAACAGGTCAAAAACATAAACACACCCACAGAATGACACATGCACGGTTCATGCAAAACCTCAAAACAACTGGAACCAGTTTAACGCAAACAACACCCCCATTGTCTGTCCAATCACCTTTAGAGTGTGTCTTTCTCAATCACCTTATCAATCCTGTTAACCGTCACCCCCCCTCCTCCACCACACTCGCTGGCACACATTCTGTCACACACACACACACTAACAAGATGTTGTTTTGTCAGAGCAAGCATTGCAGTCCCTCCCCTGCTCTGCTATCAGCAGGTATTACTGGATTCTCATTGGCCACCTGAGGAGAGAGATAGCTACACCCTCTGAAGGTTCAGTGACCTCCACTCCCGGTGTCACTTCAAAAGATCAACATCTGCCGTATGACTCAGAGGGAAGTCAGCTGCAGTGAACAATACGGTTTTGCTGAAAGATGCTTTTGAGAAAAGCTTCAGGCGCAGATAGGTCAACTGTGCAGCCTTTCCTGTTTGACTTTCAGTTCTGCAAGTCGTCGCATGTAAACATCATTTTCAAAACAAATCATGTAAAAGTGCTGTGTGCAGTGAATTAGTGTGTCTTTGCATGCATGTACACCAACACCCACCTATTAAATAAAAAAAACTCCAGACTATGGAGGTGTGAGGCTCTGTTGACACGCGAAGGCCCTGAGGGGTTAAAGTTATTTTTTTACTAAGATTCACCAGGGAAAGAGGCAACACAACTCTCATAGGATCTATACGTGTGTGTCTGTGTGCGTTGGGGCACACCATGAGGTGTATGTGCAAGTTAAACCCACACACCTGCATCCTTTTTATGGAAGCAAAAACACACAGCAGACAGCCTTGCGTTTGTACAGCGGGAGAAACTGTGAAATACCATCACCTGCAATGTATACAGATGGCTTGGCAGGATCTCAAAGTATGCACGCGCAAATGGTAAAGCAACATGGCTGCCATTAGTGAACTTTGTTTGCTCAGTCAGCTCTCAACTCTGAGGCCTTTCCAGTGAAAACTGTTCTTGTATGGAAACCATTTAAGTTAGTCTTTCAGAAGATTGTTTTTCAAAAAAATGAAACCACATTAAATATACATATAGTGCACACAATATACCACAGTATATATATATATATATATATATATATACACACACATATATATTGCAGTAAAGGGCAAAAAGAGAATCAAAGCTCCTTACGAGTGGTCTTAAAGACTTTTCACACATTGTATGATAATTTGATCCCTGTACCTCCACTCATATGAAATATAATAAGGGATTAGAAGACAATAACAACCTCTAAGTCACTCTAAGAAGACAGGCAGTGGTAACACAAGAGGAAATCCTTGCAGCATCCTGATGAATCATGTTCCCTTGACTCTAAGTTCTGATTCTCTGGTCCGTGTGTCGTGTGAGTTATGCAGCCTTTATAATGTCAAATGCACATTGATTCTGAAGTGATGCATTCAAAATTGTTCAGATACAAAGATAATGAAGAAAAACACGATTTTCTGCACTTTGTTCCAAAGTAAAATAACATCATGTCAAAAGCAATGCAGTGCAGTGATATTTCACACTTTTACAATCCCAGAGGAGATGAAAGGTCGAGATTCAGTGTAACAACTTTTAATGCTTGAAAGAAGATTCTGTTGTCTTTTCTATGGTAGTTCAAACGGTTTCGGTTTTTTCAATATGCTGATAATGTTGCTACAGTGCTGCAAAGGGACAAGGGGCACTATATCCAAGGAAACTATGGGTGCATAATACCTCTCTCTCTCCACATATGGACATGATCTAACACATCGCTTACAGCCAAACCACAAAACAGGGCCGACCCGTGGCGTAGGACCCCACCCTTGTCTGGGGGCTCCCCTGCACACACATTCTACATGGTTGTGTTTCTTATGTTGCATGCATGGCTGCTGGTGCAGAAACTGGTTCAAATGTAACAATATCAGGCTCTACATGCTTGCAGACAAATTCCAGTAAGACTGTATTGCATGTTTTCAGCTTAAGGGCTTGTTCAATCCACTGGCTCTTATCTGTGGTTGAGCAACTTCTTGTTTTTATCTATGCCAATCACTATAGTCAACAAACAGTAGACCTTTTATGAGGCAGCTGGGTAATTTTGACATTCCTGAGTAGGCCGAAAATTACTTCCTTGAGTATAGGATTCTAAAAAAAGATTTTGGAAAGTAAGAATGTCCTACTGCAGTTTACCTCAAGTTATAAAAATCAACGTGGCCCCAAAGTTATCTGGAAAAGTATCTAATTGTTTTGGGACTGTATTTTTGGTCTATCTACACCCTTGTACTCCCTGTGTTTGCTTTAACAATCATTTAATATATTGAATTATTGTTTGTCTTTTGTGCTGTTTTGTATGTTTTTTTGTTGGTCTTTAAAAATACATAAACTCAATCTAGAGACAGGCATTGCAAAGTAGTTTAGGTTATAAATGCTGTTGTATGCTATATGCTTGTCCCTATAAAATACAGAGTGAGTCTTTAGGGGGATCATTCAAACTCAGTGGAATGTGGATTAGTTTTGCATCAGTTTCTTATGATATGCTGTACTTGAGTATGTGTTGTGAAGCGAAAGGCTTTCAAGATGCAAATTGATGCGGTGAAATGTATGAGTTGGCAATATTTATGAGAAATGCTGCAGAAAAATATAGTGCAATTTTCTGCCCTCCACGCTCTCTCTCTCTCTCAACACCAGCTGGCATAGTTTTGGCTATATGAGTAAGCATGTAATCATTCTGATACTTATGATATACGTAACAGTTGTAATAACTCTTGTCGAAGTCCTTGACTCGGTCCAAACAGTAACTCTCTCGTGTGCCACATATCGACTCGAATGGGGTTGTGGACAGGCATAAAGTCATCCAGCTCTCCCAGTAGGCTTCGTGACGTTAATCTCTCACCTGCATTTCATCGTAGCCTTTTAAAAAAATGAAATTTCAGCTACTTAATACTGGTGATGCAAACAAGATAGTGAGCAGAATGACAAGTGCTCTCATGCCATAAAGCGCTAGGATAGTGTCTAAATCAGGGAAGTAGAGGAGAGCGTTGTCTGGACTGTAGACACACTGTTGCATAATGAATGAAACAGACTTTATGGTCACAATATTGGTTAACAATATTCGTCCAGACAGCTTTTATATGCTCCAATGTCTACATGCCCTCACTTACAGTACAAATCAGGGTAGATACTTTAGGTGTAAAAACAAAAAGTCAGAAATTGCACTTCTGTCCAAATAAGAGTAGGGACTATTTAAAGCGCTTAATGTTCTCTGGTGCTTCTAAAGGTTTGCTTACATCAGTCATTTTTGTAAATACGGTGAACACTAAGTCAGGACTGCATTTAAAACGGAGTAGGACCCACTTTGTACTGGGAATAATTCAAATAAAATACCCCACCGAACACTATGTGTATGTAAGTGAGGATATATGCACATATATAATGTGTATATATATAAATATATATATATAAATGGCAATGTTTCCATTGTACATATTGTGTTGATCTGTAGACTATCCATCTACTTGAGCAAAAGAAGTCTATTTAATGCACTTAGTCAAACTCTTTGAGTGTATTTAATAATGATGATACTTTTTACAGCGTCTGTGGATTTGTGTGTGTTTTGTTTTGTGTTGGATTCTGTTTATTGGACTGGAAACTGCAGGTCAGAAAAAGAGCACCAGTTTTGCCACAGCACCAAGAAATTTCTGCATTCCCTGTATTCATATTGTAGTCACAATATTGTGCAGCCTGGAAGCACATTTACTCTCATAAATAATATCCATCTGTTTAAAAATATAATATCCACATATTTGACATTTGCTGTTACCATGCCACAAATGATCCTCTGAATACGTACAACACATCTTTGCAAATCACAGTTTGCACCTAAGAAAATATAAATTTGAGGGAGGTAGCTGTTATTACATGCTGGGAAAGTAGTGCTCACCCTTGTTCGTGGTTTCCGCTGGTCCAGTTGGGAGTGTGTCTATTTTTCACCAGCAGTGATCTGATCCACCTCAGCTTCCTGACCCTGAGCGAGAGGTAACAGAAAGTCAGAATGACGACTATGAATGAGACCTTTGTTTTACAGACGAGACCGGAGGGACCATGTGTGTATTTGTGTATGAGCCATGTCGGCCATTAGTGAGGCTGAAAAGGTTAGTGCCGTTTCAGAGCTCAGCATGTCACAGTGTAAAACCTTGATAAAGTTTCTCTCTGAAAAAGTCTCCTGGGATTATATACATCCAGGAAGAAAAACAACACATCTACTGATATCAGAGATATTAATCCATGCTAAATGTTTTTTACTCCTCTCCTTCTGATTCTTTGTGCAAATCAAGTGTAGCCTGTCAGATTGTGTGTGTCCATTTATAAATATGCAGATTGTGTGAAAAGATCCATATAATCATTTATAAATCCAGTTGAGTGTGCGCGGCCTGCTTGGTGCTGAGGTCAGCAGGAAGTTCCCACAGACCCACAGAGTGTAAACACAGCTGTCTGGATCAGTGCGTGCGTGTGTGTGTATTGGAGAGGCACTTATAAGATTGGAGGTGGGGCAGAAAGCAAGGGCAGTGAGGTCATTGCTGAGACTGCAGGGGGAAGGGGTTGCTGCACCTCTGTATAGTGGCTTTGTCCTGTGATGCACAATGAAATTGATGAAATTCTTTACTCTCCTTAATCTTCACTCTTCTACTTATTCACAAGTCCATATTATATTGGACTTGCTACTTATAATATAGTGCTTATAATAGACTGCTCCACCTTTACAGATAGGGTGTCTCTTCTGGAGAGTTCAGCTCTGCAAAAGGCACTCCAGATAGCTTCAGCCACAGGCCTGATAGCAGGCCTCTTATTGATAGCATTAGCATAGCCTCGTCAGCAGATGATACAGAGTTTATCTTTGTTCAAGGCTCGAGAGCAAGAGCAAGCAACCGGTTGTGTGGTCTGGTCTTCAGTCGCCCCTCCCGACTACAAACTGGTTTTCAACCCTCATCAGCCCTTTTTGGTAGTCCTGTTGGCTTGTGTGCCTCCTCTACCCCCAACAACAGGGTTAAACAACGCAGCTTGTAATAAGGGACTAACACAACATTGGACTAGCATCACCAACCATTGTTTACTGGCTACCCAAGGCCAGAGCTCCCGACACAGAGGATAATCTGAGGGTGCTGGCATCTTGCAGGGGAAAAAAACAGAAAATGTTTGAGGGAGTCAGACGACTGATGTGCAAAGCTGGGTGTAAACAAAAGGGTTGGGCTCTGTTTGGGGTTTAGTATCAGATAAGAGACAGATTAGGGGAGTGGTTACAGCCTACAGACAATACAGGAACACAGAAATAACTATGTTTATGTTAGGAAAGCAGAAAGACTTACCAGAAGAAAAATCATCAATGTCAACGGGTGTAAAGTAACAAAGAACATGACTTACTCTAACGGAGAAGGAAGGATTTCCATTGAAGGAGCACTTTAGGGATTTAGTGGTGTGGTTCAATAAAGTTAGGGTAAGTAGGTAATAAAACATTTAATAAAAAACAATTGAAGATATATCGACTTCTTGTCCCCATTCTGATGGAATTTCCACAAACCCTGAATCCTACAGTTCCCATAATGCAACTAGTGCACGTGTATGTGGGAGAACCAAAGTGTCCACCAGACACCAGACTCGACGAAGGCCCCTTCACAGCCACAGACAACGAAATAAAATAGTTTGCACAGACTTGAGTGGCACTCGGCATGACATGTTAACATGTTGATGTGTAAGATCAGTGGATTTCACCACCACGTCTATGCACAAATACATGAATCTGTAGTGCTGCTTCCTCACTCAATGAGTAGAGGGAGGAAGCAGCACTGTGCTCCTTGCTGCCGCTGTAGGCCAGATACTACATTGCAAAAACACTTGTGTGGGAGCATAGACTGTTGTAATACAACCTCTAGCCACCAGTGATCTTGATATGTATGATGTTTGAAGTTTTGGGTAGATTTTGGGGTGCGGAGACGGATGGTATACGAGTTTGTGCAGAGACTGAGTGTTTTTAAAAGTTCAGGACTCAGGTGGCACGATCACTGACGGATTTCTTTTAGCCAGCTGACTCACAGGGCATTGATGGATGGTTCAGTACAGGTGAGGAAATGGAGGCAGGTGTTGGGTGTAAATGAGTGTGTGGGAATCCGTTAGTGTGTGTGCATTTTGGCCTATGGTCAGATGTGAGCTGTCAGCAGCGGGGATGACAGTGTTTGCTTGACAGTCACCGTGGAAGATGTGGTTAGCTGCGTTACGTGAATAAGGCCATGAGTGTGTTTTACATTACATTACATTACATTTAGGCATTTAGCAGACGCTTTTATCCAAAGCGACTTCCAAAATAAGAGCTTTACATCAAGTGCATAGAACCATGATTTAAAAACAACAGGACGTCTCATCA